>JAASLG010000448.1:0-23360 GCA_013365235.1 Cercospora sesami | reverse complement strand
CTTCGACGTAGTTGTCTCCGTGCCGTTACTCTCGTAAAACTTCCAGTTGTAGCAGTCCACACATTCGGTATCTGCTTCACACTTCGGAACAGTCTCGTACTTCTCCAGCACATCTTTAATCACGTTGACAATCTTGTGAGTTCCAATACCGACTCGCCATCCAAGATCGCCAACTGTGTCGTATGTGCATGTCTTGCCCGTGTGACATACACCTTGAAAGGCATACCCAGCAATCGTGCAAAACGATGAGGCTGCATTGCATGTTCCCATAAAGATCGGATCCGCGGTGTGGCCAAAGTGGTGCAGTTGCACATCCGTCCGCGAATGATGCGACCCGATCTGATATCCAGGAGGCGTAGGCAGACCAAGGCGGGATGCAGCCATCGCGTCTGGGAACGCCTCAAATGTCAGTGTCGGAAGCCCGTATGTCAAGCTCAGCAAAGAGCTGACCACGCCACCAAGAGAGTGGCCCGAGAGCCAGACGTCGGAGTTTGGGTAGCGCTCTGTCACATTATGATAGAGGTCTCGCACAGCCCAGTAGTAATGACCTTTCTGTCTGAGTGACTTGACTAGGCAGGTTGAGTTGCACTGATACGTTCCTGTCATGCAATCGCAGACGTGTTTCCACAAGTATTGTCCTCCTTGGGCACAACAGCAGGATCCGAACAGATTGTCGTTGAGCTTGTCATTGCCCGTTGTGTCAGCGCCGTCGAAGATTGCGGGAGAAGTTCCTTTGCCCAAGTCAGTTCTCATTGCCCTCGAATGCCCACGCGACAAGTGCACAGAGTTTGCAAGATAGACATACCTTTCAAACCGATGACCACAGTAGAATTGGTCTCATCGGCAAAGATGTGCCCCCGGAGGCCATCCTTCTGCCATCCAAAATCGTCGGTATAATTGAAGCCTCCCTTGACTGGTAGCCATTCTCCATCCCATCTCGACTGCACGTACGCGTTCGCTGCCATCTTCGCGAACGTCAAGACAGTGCTCTTGTCGCTGACATTAGGCCCTGGTATTTCATCCATTGTCCATGACGAAGCTGGCAATTCTGCAGCTCTCCCATACCATTCGGCTTCTGCTAGCAAGTCGTTGATGTCCGTCTTATTCCTGGCAACCAGTCGTTGGATTCTGGTCGACACTGCCTGTGCTCGCAGCTCGGTCGGCGCGTCTTCGATCGTCTGGCCATTATCGTATGTGACCTTTAGCCGTTCCTTGGGTTGGATGTCGATATATCGATGCAGTTTCGGGTACTCGTGCGTGCCGTGGTGATAGATGTGGCGGAGAGTCTAGATCACGATCAGTATGTGATGAGCTCGTGTTCATCGAATGTACCTACAAATACACGCTCTCCTAAATCTCTAGGCCCATCGTCGCCTTGGACATCGCCACCCAAGCTCGGTGGTAGCACGACTTGGGCGGGATTCCTCAGATGCCTAGGTCTCGCCGCATTTGTGTGGAGGACGAAGCTGGTAAGCAACAGCAGGCAGACAGCAAACAGACTACCGCCAGACATGCTGGTGGCCAAGGAAGTTGGACACAATCTCCCGGCAAGAGAGGACGAGCGTAGGTGGCATCGCATCGGACAATGTTGTTGCCTCAAACAACACGTCCCGCCAGTGAGTGGCAGCAGTTCACGTTGTCATCGTCACGAGATGCACGCTGCCCGCTCCGGCCAATGACGCACCTCTTTGCTGTCTCGCTTATCGGGACCCACTTTCACGTGCCTGAGCCGGTGGCTTCCTTCCGCGACAGCTTGCGGGTGCCGCTGCTGCTGCTGCTGCTGTCATCAGAGGACGCGCGTGGGTTCGTGTTGTCGATGGGTTTGACTTTCGCATGACTGTTTGAGTGAGCTGGCCTCGTCCGCCCGCCCTCGCTCGTGCTTTTTGATGAAGGACCAACGCAGCCAGCATTCTTGCATCACCTGCAACGGGGGCCCAGCGCTGTGAGCGGAACACCCAACGCTTCCCGGGATAATGAGGTGACACTATCCATCTGCCTGAATATAGAACCACTTATAGTCTATGCGCTCCCGCTACCCATCGCTGAAGCATCTGCGTCTCCTGAGCAGGCGGCAGCCCGAGAGACAATATGGCAGAGACCGAAGCACCGTCCGTTGCGGCCGAGGACCGACCACGCGCAGTACACATGTCGAGGTCCTTCACCCGCATGGCCGATAGAATGGCGGAGAGGCAGGCGGAATCGGCGGAATCGCCGTCGAGGAAACGCGCGAGCACGCTGCGAGAGGCTGGCATACCGTCGATTCCCGCCGCGAGACATATAGCGACGTCTCCCGAACTGAATGGCCAAAAGTCCTCCGCAGATGTATTTGAGAGTCAGGAGGAGGAACATCACGAGGAGACGAAAGAAGGAGCCAGCACCCCAGGACTGAATGTGCCCAGCACCATGGACGAGCTGCCCGTGGAGATTCGGACCCTTTGCGATCGCTTCCTCGAGAGTTTGTCAGCGAAGGTCCATCCAACGCCATTAAACGCAGAACAGCTGTCGGACCTGTTTCAAGACTTCTACGAGCGAGCTGCGAATCACATTGCTACCCATATTGCTACCCTTGCCGCGAGGATAGGAAGGACTACGCCACCCACTCAGACAAGGACAGGCAAGGGCAGACAGCGGTCAGGCTCAGGAGCGAAGAGGGGCTCGCAAGATGATGGAGCTGGTCATGCTGAGATGCTTACGGCAGCCGAAGTGGCAGACAGAAAGAAGGCGCGGAAGCAGCTGGAGCACAAACGAATTGCCATGCAGGAGGCAGTGGAGCGGGCTGTCTGTGAGAAGATCTATAGCAAGATATGGAAGCATCGCAGTACAGAAGATGAGGCTCGAGACGATAAGCTGCGCTCAAGGACGCAAGCGCTCTCCGTTGTTGGAATTGGTCTGAAGGAGCTGCATATGGACAAGCCAGACGTGCGGCGGCTGGCAGAAGAGAAGGAAGACGACATCAATCTCTCTTTGGCACCTGCGCGCGAAGCCCTACAGCGCATGGACGATGACCACTACCCGCTTGGCAAGCTGCACCACCTTACTGCCGCCCATCAGGCGATCGTTGAGACTTTGTCACAAATCTTCCCGTCCTCCTCGTCCGCCGACGAGATTCTGCCCACTTTGATTTACACCCTCATCACTTCGCCACCTGAAGGGATCAACGTGGTCAGCAACCTTGCTTTCATCCAGCGCTTTCGCATGTCAAGTAAAGTTGACGGCGAGGCAGCATATTGCCTGGTCAACCTGGAAGCCGCGATCTCGTTCTTGGAAACCGTTGATCTTTCATCGCTGCGAGCGGACGAGCTACCTGAAGGACCAGATGCAAAGCCAATCTCAATGTCAAGCAGATCTTCAACCCCAAGGCTGGAAGGGCCGACGGCGATTGTGCTGCCAAAGAATGCCCACGCTCTCACGCCTGACGTGTCCACGGCCGATGCTGCATCAGCTGAGCTAAGCACAAGCTCGAGTAGTGCCGCCAAAAGCCTGCCTTCGCCCGGTCTTGCCGCACCAAGACCTACAAGGCCTACAATGCAGCAGCGACGAATTTCCTCCATGATTGAAACGACTGCTGCTCGTGTGGATACCGGCAGACAGGACTTCCTCAATGCCGCGGACAAGCTTTACGACTCTGTCAATGGCACTCTTGATAACAGTATGCAGTTCCTCTTTGGAAGATTCAAAGAGCAAGTTGCCGACTCGAAATCCTCTTTGCCCAAGACCTTGGAGGATGCGCGTAGACTCGTTTCGGCGCCCATAAAGGGATCGGGTGACGATGACTCTGCGAGCTTTTCTGGCCGCAGTAGTCCGGCTCATGGTGACCCACTATCGGGGGGTGGCAGTTTGCTGGAGTCGAATAAGATGCTCGAGCTTTTGGGCGGCAAGAAGTTGGTACGTGAGAAAAGTGTGGAGAGCATGAGATCGGGATCCAGTGTTCAGAGAGCCGCAACTTTTGATGCGAAGACTGCTGCTGGCGCCGCCGCGAAGGAAAGGGCCACGCAACAGCCGACAACTCCATCCGGACTCTTCAATTCCATCAATCCACTCAACAAGTTCGGCATGCCTGCTTTCGTTCCACGTTTCGGCCGAGCAGGCAGTGTCAACAGCTCCTCACAACCAAGCGTGGTTCCTCAGCCTGATGCGAAGCCATCAACATTACCTGCTGGAGCTGCTGCGGCGCAAGGAAGGTTGAATGGGCTTGTAGAATCCCCTGACAGCATACGAAAGCCAAACGATTCGCTTTCGCCCTCTTTGGAGAGGACACGGAGTCGAGACTCTTCAGCTGGTCTGGGCGAAGGTGATGAGATGAATGCCAGAGAATCGCTCGCAGAGCTGAGGAAACTCAAGCCGCCCAAGAAGAGATTCTTGGAGATCGAGAGTGCGAATCAACTGAAACTAGGCGAGGTTGAAGAACTGTTATTGGAGTATCGGCGACTGGCGAAGGCAATTGGAGAGGCTATTGCAAACTAGACTGGCACGGAACATTCAGCGAGGCGTTGGCGATGGCTTTCACACAAAATCATGCACCGGGCGCTTGGTCCTACAATAATAGACTTTTGATGCATTTTTCGTTGCGAATGAATGATACTACATTCTCTTAACTACTTAGCATGTTTCTGTTTCACGGAACTGTTTGTGAAACCGGTAGTCAGACGTTCACATGCTCTACCCCGGAGCTGGCCGATTGCCTCGTGGCTTGTGGATCCGGACCCGGCCTCGGATTGTACGCTAGCGAGATACGCCCGCTTCCTTCTTTCTTCTCCAACTGGCAAACATAAAGTGCAGCTGATGGACGCGTGATAAGACTTTCCTTTTCTTCTTCGCTTCTTTGGTTTTTGGGCACTTTCTTGATTTCCTTGGTCCTGGCGAGATTGCCATCATGGCGTTGCAGAAGACCCTCTATGTCGGCCCGTTCATCCATTGCAAGACTCTAACGACACTGGACGTCTGTGCAAATGCTGTGATTGGAGTTGGTGAGGATGGAAAGATTGCATTCATAGAAAGAGATGTGGATGCATCGCAAATGCCGATCAGGCAAGGATGGGAAGATGCGAAGGTTGTGAGAGTTGGTGGTTCGGGGTGGTTCTTCCCGGGCTTCATAGGTACGCCTGCTATCGCCTCAGATCAACTTCAATGATGGAATGATTCCTGGAGAGTCAAAACTGACACTGCTTTAGACACTCATATTCACGCCTCACAATATCCCAATGCCGGGATATTCGGGAAGTCAACACTCCTGGACTGGCTCAATACGTACACCTTCCCTCTCGAATCATCCTTCACAGATTTGAAGAAAGCAAGCCGAATCTACAAGCGCATTGTCTCCCGAACTCTCTCCCACGGCACAACAACAGCATGCTACTTTGCGACGATTCACGTCCCAGCCACGAATCTCCTTGCCGATATTTGCCACAACAAAGGCCAACGTGCCTTCGTGGGCCGCGTATGCATGGACTCGCACCTCTCCCCTGACTTCTACCGCGATGAATCACCCGCAGTTTCCCGCGACAACGCAAAGGCCTGCATTGATCACGTCCGGTCCATAGACCCCACATTCGACCTTGTCAGTCCCATCATAACGCCCCGCTTCGCCCCTTCATGCTCCGCAGAAGCACTCAACCTTCTTGGCAAACTTCACCGCGAGACAGAAGTGCCAGTACAGACACATCTCTGCGAGAACCACCCCGAGATCGCGCTCGTCAAGGAGCTCTTTCCCGGATCGAAGCACTACACGGATGTCTACGACAACGCGGGTCTGTTGTCATCGAAGACCATTCTAGCACATTGCGTGCATCTATCCCCCGAAGAACGTGATCTGATCAAGCTCCGCAATGCAAAGATTTCGCATTGCCCGGCTTCGAACGCAGCATTGACGTCAGGATGTGCGCCGGTAAAGGAGATGCTTCGAGAAGGCATGACGATCGGTCTAGGGACGGACGTGAGTGGAGGATACACACCTTCAATCTTAGCCGAATGTCGGGAAGCGTTGTTCACCAGTCGATATTTGTGCATTTCGAATGAAGGTGGTGGAGTCGTGAACGGCAAGACTAAGAGAACTGATGATATAAAGTTGTCAGTTGAGGAGGCTTTGTTTATGGCCACGAGGGGTGGAGCGAAGGTTGTCGGGCTGGAAGACAAGATTGGAGGGTTTGAGGTAGGAATGGATTGGGACGCCCAACTGATCCGGTTAGATGATGTCAGTGACGGTGAGGACGAGACTTTGGTGAATGGGGATGTAAATGGTGGCGAGGAAGCGACATTTGCAGAGGATGTTGGCATGGTTGACGTTTTTGGACATGAGGGTTGGGACGACAAAGTGAACAAGTGGGTTTATGGCGGCGATGATAGAAACACGAAGGCGGTGTGGGTAAAGGGACGCTTGGTACACAGAAGGCAGAGTGTCAGTGTGTGAGATGAGAAGCGTATGGCTTGATTACTCACGAAATGGCTCGAGCTCTGGGGCTCGGGCGCTATTTGGGAAATGCTTTGAGAAGAGCTTTGGCAAGCATTCAGCAACGAGATCATGCCCGGACATGTACATGATGATAACAAAGATCTCTTCGGGTCGCTCACGCGACGAACGACATGTTCTTCACGGCCATCTCAATGTGTATTGTCCCCACTGGCAATGGCACCTGAATGCTGCTTAGCAAAGTACACACGGCACGCTACTGGCTCCTACAGTTTTTCGCCAATGGACAAACTATCTGCCGAGGGAGGATAGGAGAATCTAGTGCCGAGAAAACGTGGTTTGATCAAAGTTGTCTGGACTCAGCTTGACATGAGCGGCTTACTACATCCAGCAGGTCAAAGGAGACCTCTTGCCCAGCTCAGCTGATACCAAGACCAAAACTCACCATACTCAAGTCGGACTTTTGGCTGAGGCTACTGCACGACGGCTCGCCAAAACATGCGTCTCACACGAAGTATTGGAATACTGCAGCCACGGCACACCGACGTGGCCTTTCCAAGACTTCAAATATCAGCTGATAGTTTTGGTCGTGCAGTCCTCTGAGGTTCGGACTTTGCACCGCGTCGTCTGGCGTGACACATTTGGAATGGATTCGGAGTTTAGCGTTGATGGCGTTTTGTGCGGCTTCCAGACAAGGGACGTCTTTCGAGAGGGTAAACTGGGCGACGCGCCGACGGCGAGAACTTGATGGATTATAAGAAGAGCAAGTGAGGTCCTTGCTGGGGTTTCCTCAGTAGATCATTGTCGAAAAGGGCTCCAAAGCCTGGAAAATGCGATCAATCTTGTGCGCCTCATTTATCGCCGTGGCCGTGGCCACTGGTTCCGGAAACAACAACAATGCTGCCCTCTGCTCTACCATCAACAAGGTCGTTACTTCGTACAGTCAACAAGCTGCAGCAACCAAGTTCTGCAGCTCTTACCTCTCTCTCCCCTCAAGGGGCACCATCACCTCGACTGTGACCAAGTTAGTTCCGACCACATCATGATTGCAAACTTCCCTAACACAAAAGCAGCGCCGATAGCCCACCAGTAACGGCAACAGAAACATCTTACCTCACTTGCGCAAGCCCACTTCCAGGTCAAAATCCTCGCAAGAACAAGGACAAACGCACCAACAAGAAACCCGAGCCAAAGCCAGACTGCTACTCAAAATTCACCAAGAATGCCCAAATCTCTACGGCTTGCTCTTGCCTTTCCATTCCAACGACTCCAGCAACGACAACGACGACCGTGTCGTCTACCACTACGACTACTGTTACGGATGTCGCTACTCCAACAGCTTTTGGCGTTATGGCTGCAAACCTCTTCAGGATGCACTGTCTGAAGATTGGCGACAACGCACCCTATGTAAGTTGGAATCGTTGGACTGCATTTTCGTTCCCAGATCAGTCCATCACAGTAGAGCCTTTCGAATGTTAGTCAGACATTGAGAAGAAAGAACCATGCTGACAGTTCTATCTCCTTTCCAGGGCAGCTTTTCAGCCGATGGCAACCCCATCATCCCCAGCACATTCCACCTCGACGCTTCGGGCCGTCTTTACACCAACGACACGGTTGACAAGAGCACCGTCTACGCAGTTCAAGGTCCTGGTCCGGCGGTCTTGTTCGTCAATCAGCCTTCTGCCACGCAGAGTAAAGTCACTTGCGATGTCGTCTACATGGATATCGATGGAACTTGCGAGCTAGCTTGCGTGAATACTCGGGGCGAGGAGGTCGAGAGTATTTGTGACAATGATGGGACTGATACGCCGGATGATATTAAGGATCCGTTTTGTCTCTCGAGTCAAACGGAGCGTGAATATGTGATGGTGAGGGTGAATCCGAGGTGAGGAAACTGAGATGGCGGCCTGAGTTCAGCAGTAGTGATATCCCATCGCTGGGAATTCTGCTCATTTCTGCTCGACTTGTGTAGAGCATGGTGTTTTGTTTGCGTACGAAGCTGTCTTTCAAAAGCGTGTATGCCTGTATCTAGTTATCGCAATTGACATCGAATTTGTCTACCACTCATGCTCGTGGTCATATACTCGATTGAAATTCCAATTCGCACATGCCTAATCATGGACCGGAAGAACGAGGCAATGAGCATGAGAAGTGGAAGAACGAAGGCGAGGTTTGCATGTGCTGGGCTTGGCGGAACGAGGATGGCCCCTGAATGGCGGAGAAGCCAGCTGGACCTCCACGCGCGCGTCGGCTTCACGTTCACGACCTCGACGTTTCGCTTCAACCAGATCCAACTATCGCCGCTCTCTACCACACCCCAATACCTTCACAATGGCCGTCAAGAACAAGTACTCGGTCCTCCTACCGACCTTCAACGAGCGCAAAAACCTGCCAATCATCATCTGGCTGCTCAACAAGACCTTCACCGAGCAGTATGTCCCCACCTCTATTCCTCCAAAACTCCTTGACATTTCGTAACGCGATTTCTTCGCCCTACAGAAACCTCGACTGGGAAGTCATCATCGTCGACGACGGCTCCCCCGACGGAACCCAAGACGTCGCCAAACAACTCATCTCCGCCTACAACACCAAATCCTCCCAACACATCATCCTCAAAACCCGCACAGGCAAACTCGGCCTCGGAACAGCCTACGTCCACGGCCTCCAATTCGCAACCGGAAACTTCGTCATCATCATGGACGCAGATTTCTCTCACCACCCCAAATTCCTCCCATCCATGATCGCGACGCAAAAGGAAGGGGATTGGGATATCGTCACTGGAACGCGGTATGCTGGAAACGGGGGTGTGTATGGTTGGGATCTGAAGAGGAAAATGGTGTCGAGAGGGGCGAACTTGTTCGCGGATACGGTTTTGAGGCCTGGGGTTAGTGATTTGACGGGGAGTTTCAGGTTGTATAAGAAGGCGGTTTTGCAGGAGGTGATGAATCGGACGGAATCGAAGGGTTATACTTTCCAGATGGAGATGATGGTTAGGGCGAAGGGTATGGGATTCAGAGTCACGGAGTGTCCTATTAGCTTTGTGGATCGTGTTTACGGCGAGAGCAAGTTGGGTGGAGAGGAGATTGTGGAGTATTTGAAGGGGGTTTTGAGTTTGTGGGTGAAGGTCTAAACGTGGAACCAGATGGGGTTGATGGGATGAGATGTTGTCACTTTGAAGCGATGGCGTTTGGGTAGGAAGGATAAGCACGATACACACCACAAGACGGAGTGCGGAGAGCAAGGCATGCATGAAGCCCCAAAATTGGCAGATTCGTATGTATGATATTGGCATAATTATTTCATGTTCCACGATTGATCCGCGAGCCTCACACTGCTCGGCGCGTTGCTATACACATCAGAGACAGTGCTACTGCGAAGGAATTGGATGACTTGATGTAAGATGCGAGAGAAGCACGTCATGCAATTCGTAAAGGGTATCTCTAAGCTAATAATCGCAAATAAATTACAATATGTACAAATGGTTCCTGAGTCGTGATCATGCATCTGTGACCAATATTGTAGTCCTGCGCATTGCGTCCAGTGAATCAATTAAAACAACATCCTTGCTTCCAATCTTCTCTCCACCCTCTTGCCATTGATCCCCATCTGCACTGGCTGTGCCACATCATCAAACTCCGCCAAAGCATTGGGGCCCACTTCAGGGTCCAGGCGATATTCAATCTTGGATCCCATGTTCCCTAGATAGCTTCCGATGGTATGCGTAGCTTTCAATTCGTTCTCGTCTTGCACAACCACATTGAAGGAAGGCTGTGCTCCACTTTCCCTCACTCGGACTTGCGCCTGGATACGACTGACGCGCAGGTTTCGCTCGTAGCGGCCAGCGGCAGTGTGCTCGGAAAGGTATTCGAGGTCTTCAGTGGACAATCTCTCGCGATATATGGGCCGACAGAGGCCTTGGAGCAGGCCATCGTAGTCGCACGGGACTTTGATAGAAGTGAGGCGAGGAAATTTGTTTTCTGTAATGGACTCAGCCAGCCAAGAGAGTGATGTGCCGGGAACGAGACAATCCCAATGGAGGTGCCGGAGGCTGGGAGAAGAAAGTGCCATGGAGCGAGTGGGGGTAAAGATGCCCATCGGAGGTTCAGGCGAGCTCTCTTGGAGGATGGCGAATCGTCTGAGTCGGGTGAGGTGAGAGAGTAGAGTCTGAATAGTCTGCAAGGAGACAATCTCGAGCCCGACGAGAGTCAGGCGTTCTAGTGAAAGTGCGAGGCGAGAGAACGAGAGTTGCTCGATGCCTTCGTCTGTCACGCCCGACAAGCACTCAAGGCGTAAAGACTTGACTGGAGGCAGGGTCAGAAGCGACGTATTGTGGAAGTCTGAGCGGTGAAGACCAAACACAGCAAGATGCTTCAGCGAAGGCAGTCTGTGAAGAATGGCGGACATGGTTCCTATTCCAAGATCGACGCCCGGGTCTGCAGCTATGGCCAGCGTCTCGAGATTGGCCCAGTCGTCATGACAGAAGATGAAATGCTCCAGTCCAGGCAATGCACGCGTCGAGTCTAGACTCCAAGCATGTGACTTGAGCCTCTTGCGGCTCGCAAGCGCTTCCAGGACCGGCGTTGTTGATTCCGTAGCCGGCAAAACGAATCCGCTGACTTGCTCCAGATTGTAGCAATCCCGTATGATCAACTGCAAGTGGTCCAAAGCCGAATCTTTCTTGAACGGCGCAAAGGCTTCGGCATCCAATTGCTCTGCTAATTCGGCTCCGACTCGAATATGGTGTACCAGGAACCCCAGTCCGGATGTTTTCCGCAGAACGTCCACCAAGACTTTCAGCTTGCTCTTCGATTGCTTGGTTGAGAACGCAGAGAACCGCTTCTTCACCACCGCTTTACTGTTTGGTAACCAGAGCTCGCGGAACAGGTGCTCTCTTGCGACTGACTGCCATTTTTTATCCACTAGACATAGCGAGCGCAGGTCCTTGCGTAGCGATAAGACGTCCACTGTTTCTTGCTGCGTATGCACATCCTCCAAATTGTCCAGTATGCATTGCAGGATTTCTCTGGGCAGTTCGCCAAAAGCCTTCCGCGGCAAGTTTGATGTGCGATCTGTGCCTCGCGACCATCTTGAGCCTGGTCTTCCTCGTTCCAATTCCCATGGTGTTCTCGTCAATTTCGGGACAGTATCGAATGTGAAACTCCCAGATCTTCTCTCCCTAGGTATCGTCGGAAACGTTTGTGCCTTTTTGGGACTTTGTGGTTCTACGGTCAACGAAGTGGTTCGCTCGGGGATCGCAGGTGGGAGAGCTCGTTGATCCATGGTAGGAATGCGCTTGCTCTGAGGTCGTCGCTGCGCACTCGGCGTGCTGATGTCGCCGCTCGTGACGTGATATTGCACTAACTTTCCCTTCGCTGGTCTGTACGGTTGTGCCTCGCCTTGCTCTGATGGCGTGACCGAGCGAAGCACGCTCGACGCACTTGAGAAGCGCGAAAACACACCACGTATCGTTGACACATTGCTCTTCGTGCTCCCCGTCCTGCTCTGCACGCTCGGTGCTTGACTTCGTACACTTGGCGCGTAACTCATCACACTCGGAGCCTGACTGCGTACACTGGGAGCCTCGCTTTGCACACTCTGGGCTTGACTGGTGATCGTGGAAGCTGCGCTGCTCACGCTCGGCGTCCGTTGCGGTCGTGAGAAGTTGACATATCGTCTCCCTCCGCCCACTGAGGGGGAAGCCATGCTGGCAGGGTGATTGTTGCGCTCCCACCCTCTCAAGCTATGACCCTTTGCGCCAGCTGCACAGCAACCCAATGCAACGCTTCTGATGGTGAAGTCCAGCCAACGGGAAACAATGTCGCCAATGCGGGGATGCGTGGTGTGTACAAACAGACCAGCTCCAACGGTCGTCGCACTGCAATGGCAGCAGCACGCAACCAGCAGCGACGACGTTGCGAAAGGAGAGGTTGAGAAAGCGAAAGAGAAGGTGACGCCGCCACCGCGCGGACGCACTCACCGAATGGCCAACCAGGTACGCGCATCTCCACCGCACAGGTGCCAGCAAAGCGGAGAACGTGTAGGGCACGCTTAGCTCGCCTCTTTGTGTGGATTCGCGGTATCGCGCAAGCCCATCCATCACTCGAGATGGCGGCGCAGGAGCCTTGTGCTTGCCGTTTTGGTGGACATTAGCGACCGAAAGCACCAGCCAAAGGCTAAATGATTAGGACATCTCCCCACGCTTGGGGAGAATCGGCTGACTCGCGTGCTGCTCATCCTCTTCCTGCGCGTGTCGGACGAGTCGTTGGAGCAGCAGTTGTCCTTTTCTTCACGTCGCGTGAGTTATATTGCTGCAGCAGTAGCGCTGCATCCAACGTCTCGTGCGTGTACAGCCGTTCAACGGCTCATCGCTCGTCCACAATTTGCCTTCTTGTTTTTTGCTCGGCGCAAGGCTGGGAATGGCTGGCTGACCATTCGACGCCATTCCTTGTCCAGAAAGGATCACATGTGCAATTCCTGCGCCGTCACTCGTGTCCT
This sequence comes from Cercospora sesami, assembly GCA_013365235.1. Classification (NCBI taxonomy): domain Eukaryota; kingdom Fungi; phylum Ascomycota; class Dothideomycetes; order Mycosphaerellales; family Mycosphaerellaceae; genus Cercospora; species Cercospora sesami. The sequence goes on along the minus strand of JAASLG010000448.1, from coordinate 10,459 downwards.
CGTTCTGTACCTTGCAGTCGCAGATGTGGTTGTCGCAATGAAGATCACAAATTCGAGGGAACGAAGTGTCGTCGTGTGGAAGAAGAAGGAGCAGGCGACGTTGGTGTCGCACGAGCACAAACACGAGCCGCGTCTCCGCGACAAGGATGCCTCCTCCACCTCCACCACAGCAACGAAGCGGTAAGCGGACCACACGCGACAAAGACACATCGGGAACGCGTCAAGACTCCAACATACTGGCAATGGAAAGCGACAACCCAAGAACGCGTGAAACAACGTCGTTTGCTGCCATTCGTGAACAGCCATCCGTAGACCGACTAACCAACTACTAACCGCCCCATCTAGCCCTGCGCCTGCGCGAATATGCTATCGTAAGCCTCATCATGTTGAAGTCGAAGAAATGCCCAACAACGCCTTTTTGTTCATCAATGCAAGATCTGATGCGTCAAGACACGGCACCACATCGCCTACTCGATGGCGGCGGCGGCGGCTTCCAGCTTCAGAGGGTTCACGTTCTCATCGGACCACTTGAACTTGAAGTCCTCTCCCAGCTCCTTCTTGATGGCTGTCTGCACAGCCTCGAGCACATTGATGAAAACGCCAAAGTTGGCTGGGTTGTTCTCGTCGTTCTCGCCACCTTGAAAGACACCAGTGCGGACGAGACATGTGTTCCAACCGTACATGTTCTGCAGCACACGTTAGCAATTTGATCATTGACAGAATACACAGCAGGGCGGAAAGGACAAGACTTACACCTCCGACGATATCCGAAGCGGGGTTGTCACCAACCATGTAAATGTTCTTGGGCAACTTCTCCTCGTTGTGGATCGTCTCCATCCAGCTGGCAATCACCTCGTCCGCGTACTTGTATGTCGCCAACTCAGGCTTACCATAGACAACACGCTCGAGGTCCTCTCCCGTCAAGGCCTTGTACATAGCCTCCAGGCCGATACGGAAAGTACCTTGCGACATACGAGGGTAAGGGTGCTCAGTGGGGCACAGTAAGTCACCTTGCGAGAAGTAAATGGGAATACGCTGCGAGACTGGGTCCTTGGCGCGTGTACCGAAGAGGCCGTTCTCGGATTGCAGGAGATCCATGATGATTTGCATGTCTGTGGCGTAATCGCGAGAGTCGGAGAAAACCATGATGGCATCGATGCGGTGCTTGGAAAAGTCGCGTGGGCGAGACGTCGCTCGCTCGGCGTCAGTGAAGACTCGGTATGGAGCGATGGTGGGGTCCCAGGCGATGATGTCGTTGGGAACGACGATGTCTTCGAAGCCGTATTGCTCTGCGACCTCTCGGCACTTGTAACCCTCGCCACCAACTACGAGGACAGTCTTGTAGTATTCTGCAAGAGCGGACATGGGCGTGTGTGACTGGATGAATTGCTCGGTGCTGATTGGGTTGTGTAGGATCTTCGAGAGCTGGTCTACACGAGCTTGCTCGGGCTTTCCAGAACCGTTTGTTAGGAAGATGTGTGGGATCTTAATGCCGAGCTCGTTGTCTCCGTTCAGGATCTCCAGGACTCGCTGGCCTTCAGGAATCAATCGGTCTCCGTGGACAAGCACACCATCGATGTCGAAAACGAAGGCCATATCCTTGGCTGCCTTGACCTTCTGGCTCGACATGTCCTGCACTTGGCTGGCCAAGATCTCACGAGTTGGCTGGATGGGCGGCATGCCCGGCCGTTGTGGCTTGCCATCTGCGTAAGCTATCGATGAAAGTCGGGATTGACGCTTTGAACGGGGAATTGGCAGAGCTGCTCCGAAAGAGTTCCTTGATCCTCGTCGGTCCTTCTGAGATGGTGAAAGAGAGAGCTGGTGCATGTATGGTGTAGCGTCAGCGATGCTGCTCCTGGTGGCTGGCACTTCGATGGCACCGAAGCTTCCTCTTCCTCGCCCATGGCCACCAACGCCCTCCTCTGGAGCGAGCTCAGTGGTGCTCTGGGTGTTGTTGACGACTGGAGCAGCCTCCGTGGCGAAGTCCTTATTGTCGGTGGTAGACATGATGGTGGTATCGATGCTCGTACTTCCTGTCAGACTCCTAGTACTGAATCAAGCGGGCAACAAAGAAAGAGTAGAAAGAAGCTGGTGGAGCTCGAATATGGGTATATGGATGGAGCTCTTGTGAGGTCACGAATATGAAATAGGTGGGCAAGCAGTGTCTCGAAGGACTGGTGTCCAGGGTGTCTCGTGTTTATATTCAACCTACACCCTCCGAGCTGTTCCCCTCAAAGGCACGACAGCTGGCCAAACATGAAGCCATTCCGTCACCAAGCCGCCCGCCGGATGCGATTCTCTGGCAACCGTTCATCTCAACAGACATGGTCCTTGCAGCACAAACAATGCGCGCAATGCAATGGCGTATGAGGTGGTCGATAGAAAGATCCACCCTGTTGCGGCAACGATGTCATAGTGTCTCCAACACACTATTCTCGTCCAAAAACGGTCCCTGAGTTGACACGACATGGTGCCGCCCTGGATACGGTTTGTTGTCAACTGTTAGAATGAAATGTGGGACATGTTCCAGAAAATCGTCCAGCAAGAAAGGGCAAATTCAACAAGGAGCTCTGTAGCCACCTGTGCCACCAAAGAACCTGTGCAATTACTGCAAAAAGCTCGCAGATAAGCCGCAGACGCCGCGATAGTAAGAAAAAGCTTCATCATCCTACGACAACCAATGATAGACGCGAAGCTCTTTTTCATATGACTCCGAGTCCTTCTCGCGATAGTGGATCACAGAGGACGGGATGTTGCTTCTCTGTCAGAAACGTCCAGTGGCATGCAACGCTTTGAACGTGGTCGTTTAGTGTGTTTCTATTCCTTGCCCGGGCCGAAGATTGATCTGAGGTTTTGTGGTTTTTGCCAGGGTCCAGCTGCGGTCGCTCTTTCTTCGGGCGGACTCAGGCTATGATATCACTCTGGAGTCCTGGGAGCAGAGATATACCAATCCACGCTGCGAATTCTTCTGTTCGTTACCCGCGGACGATGGAGAATTCTTCGCTGGTGTATCCACATCTATGACGGCCAGTGTCGGATAGCGAGGAGGGTTTAATGTGGATATTGGCGTACCTGGGATGTCTGGATGGTGTGACGTCGATGGACTGGTCGTTCAACGAGCCATGGATTCGTTGTGTGTTGCGGTGTGCTAAGAAGATGTTGAATGTGCCGATGATGCTGATGATGAAAAGTCTGAAAGATGAGTTTTGGAGAAAGGTGTTATCAATGCGGATGGGTAGCGGATCCGCGGGCGTGTTGCTGTTGGATCGTATTGTTCGTAGTGTATCACAATTCTTGACTCTACACACTCTTCTCTTGTTCAAGATCAATTTGCTAAAGACTTGATTTCTGACTCACAGCACACCAATATCCAAGATGTCGAACGGAAAGACCTTCACGCTCAACAACGGCGTTTCCATCCCTGCAGTGGGCTTTGGCACTTTCGCCAACGATGGCTCCAAAGGCGAGACCTACAAAGCCGTAACACACGCTCTCAACGTCGGCTACCGTCACCTCGACTGCGCGTGGTTTTACCAAAATGAAGACGAGGTCGGTGACGCAGTAGCAGATTTCCTCAAATCCAACCCTTCCGTCCACCGCAGCGATATCTTCATCTGCACAAAAGTCTGGAACCACCTCCACGAGCCTGAAGAAGTGAAGTGGAGCTTGGAGAGCTCGTTGAAAAAGTTGAAAGTCGATTATCTGGACCTTTTCCTCGTCCACTGGCCGATTGCAGCGGAGAAGGACGAGAACTATATGCCCAAGTTGAACGAGAAGGGACAATATGTGATCAAGGAAGAGTTGACAAACAACCCACGGCCCACGTGGAGGGCAATGGAGGAGATTTATGAGTCTGGCAAAGCCAGAGCTATCGGTGTCTCCAACTGGACAGTCCCCGGTCTGAAGGACATGCTCAGCTGGGCAAAGGTGAAGCCTGCAGTAAACCAGATCGAGATTCATCCTTTCCTTCCAAACGAGGAATTGGTCAACTTTTGCTTTGAGAACAACATTTTGCCTCAAGCCTACTCGCCGCTCGGCTCGCAGAACCAAGTTCCAACGACAGGCGAGAAGGTCAACACAAACAAGACCTTGAACGAGATTGCGGAGAAGGGTGGCAATACCCTTGCTCAGGTGCTTATCGCTTGGGGCATCCGTCGAGGATATGTTGTTCTGCCAAAGAGCTCGACACCTTCCCGAATCGAGAGCAATTTCAAGAGCATTGATTTGAGCGACGAGGATTTCGAGGCAGTAAACGCCGTTGCGAAGGGCCGTCACACCCGCTTTGTCAACATGAAGGGTGACTTTGGCTATGATGTCTGGCCAGAGGATAGCCAGATCGCGGACGTCCAGAAGTAAACGCTGTGACGTGACAGAACCGAGAGTCCCAATGTCTTGGTCAAATATTAAGATGAGGATGAAAGAGCGATGACAGACACATCCGTGGCCACGGTGCCTCAATGGATGCCTTCGTCTCGATTAGAGAATGCAGCCTCAGGTGGCTTCCATTCACATGGGAACCATACCAATGCCACAGGTCGTAGAGTTCGTGGTCTGCAGATAGAATTAGTGGATACCCCGAATGACGCAAACAAAGTCGAAAACGTGATAAATATGCTGCTGTGGGCGCTCCAAGAGTACACACCTTGCAACAGACTATGATCACTTCGCGGGCCTCTGGCTCGCGAAAAAGTGAAGTGTAATATTAAGAACTCGGCGCGTGCACTTCACTTTCATGACACTGCGTAACGAGGCTTGCCATTCCACCTCCTGAATATTGGGTCTTCTCCCGCACTGTTATCAAAGCTCACGCGCCATCCGAGGGGCGTTCAACTTGGCGGTGAACTTGCTTGCGTCTGGTTTGTTGCCGGCCTGCGGGCGTGTAACAAAGGTGGTAAGATCGCGCCATGCTTTTGCCGCTGCTCCACCGAACAAACATTTGGCCAGAAAGCGCCTTTCGACTGCGCAAGTCATCACCTGCTGATCGTCGTAGCCTTGACGCAAGCCTGTCGGAGCAGTATTCGAGAGCGAGTGGCACGTTCAAGCGAAGCTCGGGAACGGAATGCGCGTTGGTCGAGATACTTCGTGCCGTTCTTGTACGGTATCTCTTCTTCCCAACCGGAGATGGATCTCGCGCTCATCCTGCTCAGCATAGGCAGTCTTCTCTGGAAAATATAAAGGAATTCTACCTCTGACCCAAGTGGCATCCTCGTCGTGTCCCTGATGCGAGAGTAGGGCTGCGCAATGCAAAATATCGCGATACCAATTCTCAAGCGCTTTTTGATCGTTCTTGATTTTTCTTGTCATACTGGAGTAAGCATGAGACCGGTCGTCAGGAAAGAAGAACTTCAAATTCTTGAGATAGAGGGTGGCGGACGGCTTGTATGGGTGGAAAAGTAATAGAATCGCCGCGTCAGTCTGTGAGAACGCCTCCCGCACCGCATGCTTATCGGGGTCTACAGGTCCCTCGTAGCTAGAATAGGCAAGTGGCAATGCCTCAATGAGCTTCTCGTATCGCTCGCCATCGATTTTTCCGCCTGGTGCGAGTTCAACGTCGCCTCGGGGATTGACACTTCGGAGGCGACGAGTCAACAACTTCGACAAGTAAGTACTCGCGCTGCCAAGTGGAAGGCAGGTCAATTGCGGCATGAGCTTAGTTGCAGTGACATAAGTATCCAGGGCGGCGCTGAGCCCGCCAGGATGAAGCTGCTGAATTGTGCCGGAAGGCGCGGGCCCCCAAGTGACACCTGTTTTCGCACGTAGCATAGCATACAGCAGTCGGCCCCGCCATCGGTATCTATAGAGGCTTTCCTTCCGTAGATTGCGAGCAACACTGGGCGGGGGTCCTTCAAGAGAGTCCGGCGCTTTGACATCAAGTTTGATCCACTGCCAGACGTTGTCCTCCCTTCCCTCGTGTAAAAGGAAAAAGACCAGGTTCTCCAGAAAGCGAACGTTGTCAGCGTAGCTTTCGGATTTATACAGATTGCTACGCAGCAGCCAGAGGAAGACGCGTCGACCGGGTTGAAGCTCATCCAGAAGCTTGGGCTTTTGTGCGTCGCGAGCAGTATCGTAGTTTTTTCTCACATGGTCTAGACACAACTCTGCAATGCGAACGGTCGCGGCACCTTCTTCGTCGTACTCCTCAAGCAATGCGATCGGGTCCTTGTGTGGGTTCTTTTGGAGCTCAACTTTAGCAGTGCCGAAGTCTTTGCCGCCCTTGACCATCAATGGGTTGGTAAGGACAGAAGCCATATGCTTCTGTGCCAACGCCGCGGACGAGTGCATGCTTTTGTGGCTGACATTGGGAAAGCCAGCATTTAGCTCCGGTCGAGTCTTCGAGTCCTCCGCAACAGCTGATGGATGCACAGCGTCCAGATGTTTGCGAAAGGAGCTCGTCAGAGCTGTCAAGAGCCTCTTGGACTCGGACGTCGTGAGTGGCGCATTGCCACTGGGATGGATCTTGTCGATGATGTTCTTCAGGCCCAGCACCACACCAGTCCTCTTCATGTTCCTGGTGTGAGTGTGGCGAGCAAACATATCCAGTACCGCGCCGTCATTCGTGCTGATGCGCAACCGCACGAGTCAGGTGGTGGGCGCGGTGCGGTGCGGTGCGGCGGGTGTGCGTTGGCCACGAGAGCGTGAGGCTGAGGCTGGAGCATTAGACTTTACGCGCAGGGGCACCTTCGCCAAGACCATCGCTTTGCTCCAGCTCGACGACTTCACAAACACACGACATCCTCACGATCCCACGCGTTGTTGCTTCCTTCTTTCCCCCATCACTTGCCGGTCGAAGCTGGTCTGTCGGACGCATTGCGCCACCCTTTCCTGCCGGACATTGGCTCAGCGCAGCCCGCCTTGTCCCCTCCACCTCCACCACCGCTGTCTGCAGCAGAACCAGCAGCAGCCTTGCATCGGCCACGGACGCACGCACCGCTCCGCCATCTCCAGGTTCGCTCCCCGAGCCACACAATCACAATCACAGACACAATGTCGGAGACTGCACCTACGCGGGGCAGAAGCTCCGTCAGAGGAGGCCGCGGAGGCCTGGGCCGCGGCGGTCCTCGTGGTGGCAGAAAGGTCAATGGCACAACAAACGACGCAGTGGAAGAGTCACTCGAAGACCAAGGCGAAATCGGCGAGATGAAGAAGAAATATCAATCAGAGCTCGTCATGCTCAAGGACATGTTCCCCGACTGGACTGATACCGACCTCGTCTTTGCGCTGGAAGAAGCTGGCGGCGACGTTGGTGCCACTGTTGACAAGATTACGCAGGGCGCAGTCTCACAATTCGCTGAAGTGAAGAAGCCCAAGGATCGTGCTCGCTCGAAAGTCCCCGCAGACGCAGCTACTGCAGGTGCCAATGACCGTTCGTCTTTCAGCGCACGCGGCGGACGTGGCCGAGGTGGATTTGAAGGCGGACGCGGAGGGCGCGGTCGCGGAGGTGCCGAGCGTGGTAGAGGTGGTTTCCGTGGCGGACGCGGCGGTCACACGACCACGAACGGTGTGTCCAAGGATGCCTCTGGACCATCTGTACCCACCACTGAGTCGACCGCCTGGGACACGCCGGCTTCAAATGAAGCATCTGGCGGCTGGGACGATACCCCCGCCGAGCCGATCAAGGATACAGTTGACACGGGTGACAGCGTCACCGGCACTGTGACTGCAGTAGACCCACCACCAGTTGCAAGCTCGCAACCAGTCAAGGCCAATGTACCAGAGCAAGGCGGTGCTAAGAAGAGCTGGGCTAGCATGTTTGCAAAGCCCAAGCCTGCTCCTGTGCCGGTTCCACAGAAACAGATATTGACGAAGCCTCAGCCTGTCGAACCAATAGAAGCAGAAAAGTCGCAACCGGAGCCAGCTCCAGCTGTCGCAGAGCCGCCAGCGGAAGTCCCAAAGCAACCAGAGCCCATCGCCGAAGCGACACCTCCGACCGCAGCATCTGTTCCCGTGCCGGAGCCAGCTCTCCCAATCGCAGTGCCCGAGACGACCGCTGCTCCTGTAGAGCTTCCCTCAGCAACCTCAGAGTCAGAAGGTCTCACGCTAACACCTTCAAAGGATCCATTGACTGAAGAAAATGTCGAACATTTGCCAGATGAGTCGAATCCTCCTGCCACGCAGACGGTCGCCAGCACCGCCGGCTCAGCAGATCCACGAAACCTCACCCCGCTTCCTACGCAACCCACACCTATTGGACGACCACCAGTGGGCGGCTATGCCACTGTCGCGAATCGTCTTGCAGGTACAGGAAGCAGAAGTGCAAGCTTCCAGAGAAGAGTGCAAGAGCAGCAGGAAGCGGTGGTCATGCCTGGACACAACGCGGTTGACAGAGCTGCTGTGCAATTCGGCAGCATGGGGCTCAACGGCGAAGCTGGACCAGACGTTGACGATGAGCGAGAAGAGCCCGAGACACGACACGCTCCACAACACTCGCCCCCAGCCCAACCACGAACCTCTCTCCCTCCTGCTCCTCGCCAGGCTGCAACTGCGCAGGAACCTTTACAGGACGCGCAGCCACAAGCCATTTCGCAGGCCCAGCCCACACCGAAGCAAGCACCTGGGTTGCCTCCTGCATCAGCGCAAAACCAGCAACAGATTCAAGATCCTTCACTAGGACACGCGCCCTCCCAAGATCAGCAGTTCGCCCAGGGATACAACCAGTACGGCCGTGGTTATGGTCAACATCAAGGCACACCTGGCGGACAACAAGATACTGCTGCCCCACAGCAGAAGCCCTACGATCCATTCGGCCACCAGTCCCAGCCATCGCAGTATGACCAGTTCGGCCCCAACTCGCAGCAGCAGCCACACCAGCACCAGCAGTCTGGCTTTGGCGGTCTTTCCTCTGCGCCTAACGACTATCCATCGTACTATACCAGTGACGCTGGTCGCAACTACCAGCAGTACTATGGAGGGGCATACGGTGGCCAAGACGGCAGGCAACAGCTTGGACAGCCACAAGCTCATGATCCAGCAATCGGACAACAGCGGTCGGCAAGTGGCTATGGCGCAGGAGGCAATGAGGCTGCGTTTGCGTCTCAAGGTATCCAGCAGGCACCATCTCGCTTCGCTGAGGCTCCTGGCTCTGGCAACAATACTCCAAACCCAATTGCTGCGGCCCAGCAGCCACCTCAAGCTGCTCAAGGCCAGCACTCGTTGCAACAACAACAACCCGCGCACGGCCAACAAGCCTACAACAGCGCGGGCTACCCATATGGACACCCTTACTACAACAGCCCATATCAACAGGCATATGTCAACCAGTTCTCGGGCTACGGGTCCGGATACGGAGGATCAGGCTATGCCGGCGGTCAAGGCGGATATCAAGGAAAGCAGCAACAGGCCGGCAACATGTATGGTGGCCCTCACAGCTACGGTTCCTCCTACGATCAGCATTCCTCATCCCCTGCTAATGCCCACGCTTTTGGCCATAATCAGCGTAGCACCAGTGGTATGGGCTCGCTCGGCGGCCTCGAGGATTATGGCCGCAGTTCCGCTGGACCTGGGTCGCATCAACAGAGCAGTGGCTATGGCAGCATGCATGATCCTTTCGCCCGCTCGGCCTCCGGTTTTGGTGCGCAGGGCGCTTATGGACAGCAGAGCATGGCTGGACAGGAAGAATCGCTGAAGGCATACGACAACGCCAAGAGCGGCCCATCACCTTCACTTGGGCAACCAGGACGTCCAGGATCTGCTGCCAACAGCGCCGCAGGCAACGCGCAGACTGGACTTCCGCCGCCACAGCAAGGTCAGCACTCTGCATTCGGCGGAGGCTACCCTGGGTTCCCAGGCCAAGGCAGTCAGTACGGTAGCCTTGGAGGACTTGGTGGTCACCAGCAGGGTCAGCAGGGCGCTGGCTATGGCTACGGTGGCTTTAATCAGACCTATGGTAGCTACGGCCAGAGTAGAGGTGGCTGGGGACAGAACTATGGCGCGCACTAGCATGGCGGCCACGATGAACAAGACGTAGAAGTTTCGTCTTCGTTCAAGGTCTCCAGTGCCAACGCGAAGGAGAACAGAGATGTACACGGCAGGTTCTTCCCTCATCTTGGTCAGCCCCACGATTCCTCGCGGTCATATGGAGCTTTTCGACCAAATTAGGCGACGAAAAGCTGGAGAAGCCGGGCAGCGCGCCGGACAGCCTTTGTACTATGATCATACCACACCTTTTTTGACATGTTATGCGCGACACACTCGACTCCTTTTTTTCACACCGAGACACAACACATCATGCTTGCAACTGGAACTTTTAGGCGCACCGGGACGCGAAGACGAAGGGGCAGACGGTGCATTCGACGCCGCCCACCAAAAGCTGGAATAGCAAATGGGAACCTTGAATCAGGCGTTTCTTCTACCTGGGCTAGTGTAGAAATGCTCATGAGAGATTGCATGTGACAGTAGCAGAGCATTTGGCTGGGGGAAACTGTAGCGTTTGTCACGTATAGCTGAATGAATTGAAAGTGGC
>JAASLG010000447.1:0-21512 GCA_013365235.1 Cercospora sesami | reverse complement strand
TTGCTGTTTTCGGGCTGGCCCGACTTTCTGGTGCCTGAAGGCGAGGAACGCCGAGCTTTGGTGCAGTTGATCAGACTTTCGGCACGACTAAACCGCAATGCCTCCACTGACACGAACGCAACCGCGAATGGTACTTCTTTTGCAGAAGATCTTGTTCAGACCGATCAGGACAACCCGCGCATTGTGCACTGCTCCGCCGGCGTTGGTCGATCAGGCACTTTCATTGCGCTGGACTACCTCCTCAGTCTCCTGCTGACTGGTCAGCTGGACAACGTCGGGCCTGAAGATGATCCGATTCTCGACACTGTTGACCAACTAAGGCAACAGCGCATGATGATGGTCCAGAGCGAGGCACAGTTTATGTTCCTTTACGACGTCATGCGCGAGCAATATCTCGCTCGCCAACAGCAGACCAACGGTCACGACACAGTAGGTGGGGCCGTGCAAGCGTAGTACAGAAGACAGCCGCCGCCGCAGCCGCATTTGGGACATGCATTACGGATTGTCACGATGATGAGAAAGCTTGGGTTGAATTGTTGCATTGATTAAGATTTTGCGTAGAGACAGCGGCCACAGGGCTTCAGCATCGATACCTAGTAAGGTGACGACACAGTTCGGGTGATTGGGACGGGCATGTGCTTTTTGCAAGCGTTCAAGCATGGCGGAATTTCTCCTATTCACGAGTATCTTGGATACATGGTGCAGTTCTTCATGAAAGGCTCTTCTTCCCGTGCTACCGAGTTCTCCCCTACGCCCTTTCTGCTTCCTTCTATTCTTGCTGGCGCTGACTGTCGCAGTTACCTCGTCGATTCGCTTCACAGATCCAGCTAGTAACGATTTGGGTTCTTCAAGAACAGCGCCGGCTCTCAGCTCACCCTGTGCCATCGGTACTTGGCATCAAAGTTTGATGTAGACCTTTGCCTTTTCCTTCTACCAGACGAGGAGATTGGTAAATGCCCGCTTTGCGCCATGAACCATGAAATTCTCGCATTTTTCCCACGCGAGCCGTGGCTCGATACTTGCCTATTATCAACACCGAAATCCACTTGTCTGTGGCCTCGAGTCTCGAGAATACCTTCTTTTTGAAGACAACAATTTTGAAGAATGAGTGCTTCAGTAGGTCACTCATCTTCTCATATACTCACACATTTGCAGTATACACCGTCTTTTGCTATCGCCAACTATCGTCTCTCTTTGTATTACGCACGCACCACATACGCACGCATACTACAGATAATCTCTGCAAATTGATAGATACGGGAGCGCGGGTACGGCGAATCGATCTTTCTAGATATCTGAACACCACGAAGCGCGGCAGAGTAGCTTTCAACAAGACGAGAATAAGACGGTCCTGCAGAGAAGAGGACGCGACAGATCAACTGTCCGCGCATCTCGACACCACTAAGCAAAGCCGAGAAGCTTTCAACGAGGCAGGCGTAACGACCAATTTCCAGAGACGATCAAATTTGAAGCTCTGTATCTCTGTGAATCAGCTCATCAGTAAGCGCAGCAGAGTGGCTCGACAGCAATCGCGTGAAGCAAGCGATTTCCAGAGGCAAGACGTAGATACCAGCGTAAGTATGGCTACCATTGTTGGCACAAGCAACGAGAGAACCTCTCTCACCCGCCCCCTCCGCGTCCAGGACATGATGCCTTCCAGATGGGAGGTCGCTCAGCAGACTGGGGTGATGGATGCTGGCCTGGACGACGGATCTGATGCCTTGGAGGGCGAAGAGTTGACAGAAGCACTGGCGCGCATGCACGGCGTCAGGAAAGAGAGAGACCAGGAGAAGGGAATCAGCCTCTCTCTCCGAAAAGTGCCTCTCTCGCGTCCTGAACAGCATCCACGCCGCCCAAGATCCCCTGGCGCTCTGGATCGGGCCATGATGACGTCCGGAGTCTTTGACGGCCACACAGATGCCACATTGGCCGAATTCCAGGCGAAACAGCAGGAGCTGGAGTTCTGGAAGCATTCAATGCTGGCTGACGGATGGAAGCTGCCACCAGGAGCCGTCAAAGTGGACTGGAACAACCCGTTGGCTCCTTCCCGGCCCAATTGGGCAGATGTCCTGGTGTGGAGGGCGCAGAAGAGAGCTCAGCGGCTGTCTGGAAAAATGGAGGCAGCAAGTGAGACCAGTGAGGCAAGCACGAAAGTGAAGCGGGTGGACTCTCTTGATTTTGATACAATTGAGGGCAGTCAACCCCAGCCGAAGAAGCGCAAGCTGTCTCCTGGAGACTCGACCAACGTCGGAGCCACTCAGCCAAACTCTGGGTCTCAGGACGCTCCTGTTCGAAAGGCAGAAGCAGTGAAAGTGGACAAGAGACCCAAGGCAACGATCAAAATTCGCAATCCCAGGGCGAAGTCCGCTAAACCTGAGCCTGCACCACCTGCACCGATATCAGGAGGACGCACAACACGGACAGCAGTGATGGGAAGCGCAACGATGAAGGAGAAGAGAGAGGCATATCTCGCCAGGAAGCACGGTGGTTGAGCTGCTGTCTATACTGTACTACTGACGTACTCAGTCGTGGCAGGGGCCATAAAGAACCATGTGGGCGTGGACCAAGTTCTCACGTGGGAATCGAGCCCTGCAGCCGCTCGCATCCGCGCCTCTAATGCAAGGAGGATCTCCACGCTGTACCAGGGTCTCACCACGAAACAACGGTATCCTTGGCATGTCAGACTGTCAGAAGATGTTGACGACAGGCGCGGTCTGAACAACTCTCCTTTGTGCAAAGCAGGATGCTGGTATAATAAGTAACATGGTCGCCTGCGATGATTTGCTTCCTATCCGCGATGGATGCGACCACTCTAAGGCAAATCTTTCGAGATCAAGATGCAGATGATGGAGAAGACATAAAAGAGGATGCGAAAGTCTTTGCAAGACGCATTGTGGCCAGAAGACGCCAGGAGCGGCTCGAACGTGCGAGAATAGTTGACCCAAGCAGAAGTGCAGCAGAACAGGAGTCGAGGTGTGCGGCCAACTGACACGGCACTCACCGCACGTACCTGACGATGTTCAGGACCGCATACAACGAAGCTAATTGTCTACTGTTCGCACTACCAGCTGAACTGCGCATTCGCATATACAGACACGCTCTCGCCGGCAGGAATCTTCACATCTGTTGGCAGAATTTCACCGGCGAAGATGGATGTCTCGCATTTGATACCACGCCCTATCGAGATCCTTGTTTCTCGGCACCAAGCAGCCCCTTGACGCAACAAGAAATGCTCGCTCTTGCGGCTTTCCCAGAAGAAGTCCAACCTTACAAAGGTTTGATGTGCCGTGTCTGCCAGAATCCGGAGAGTGATGCGGCGACATACGCTGGCACCAAGTAAATCCCACTCCAGAGGACACGAAGCTTTCTTCATATCCTGAGCGGCACAAGGCTTGCCTGGAATTGACCGGGAAGATCGACATCACGTCCAACTCGAAGGACCAAGGCTTGCCTGTTGCCCTCCTTCGGACATGCCGCTCCATTTGTCGGGAAGCTGCACCGATCCTTCTCTCAGATAACACTTTCAGCTTCTCCAAGCCCGGGATTCTTGAGGCTTTCCTGCGCTTGGCCCTCACTTCATCACAGCGAAGACTCCTTCAAACCGTTCACGTCTATGCTGACGACCTTGGTTTCTGTCTTGGGGCATACGGATTCGGAATGTATGGCTTCTCTTCGCAAGACCGCTACCAACAGACTGCAAGTCTCCTCACCGGCCTCAAGAGGTTGAATTTGACCTTAGGAAAGTGCATGGCAAAATCATTGACGAGACTTCTGACGTTTGGGAAATCGCTTGAAAGTGTGGAGGTCGTGATTGGGCCGCAGGGAAAGGAGGATTTCGGCGCTACTGGATTCTCTTGCGCACAGAACAGGAAAATGGCCGAGGCGATCGAGAAGGCCTTGATGTATCAGACGCATGAGGTACTCGAATCTAGAGAGTCCGGCCAGAGCGAAAGGGAGGGCGAGATGGCGATGTCAGAGGGTCCGCATGATACAGATGTAATGGCGGCGGAACGGGATCTCGTTCACATGGATGATCTGAATCCTCCTTCGGTATTGTAATCGCTGATGCCGAGTGTTATGTCGGTAACCATAGTTTCCAAATCGATACTTTCAGCTTCGATGCCCATCACATTCCCCATCGCATACTTCAATTCCATCGTCATCCCTCTGCCACCCCGTTTCGCCGCTCTTTCGCGACTTTCTCTCACCCTCTCCGACATGCCTCACATATCCAGCCTTACTGCCCTCTCCCCTTCGTCTCCTCCAATTCATCTCCGTATTGCTGACCCTCGGCCTCCAAACCCCTCCATATTCTTCCTTACACTCCCTCTCCGTTCGAAACCTCAAGATGTCATAATCACTATCTCTCGTCATTGCCGCATCGCGCTCTCGTGTAGTCACGACGTCTGGACCTAGTACCATTTGATTGACGCCTAGTTCTGACAGCCGGAGTTTGTGGAGAGGTGCTTCCCAAGAGGTCATGTAAACTGAGATTTGAGTAGCGGAGACGGAGGGGTGAGAAGTAAGGTAGATCAACGCGAGAGTATCGATACCAGATACAGGGCCTATGACGAAGTTGTGGGATTCAGCTATGGCGGTGTCGATACGGGGTCGGTAGTATTGATCGAAGTAGGCTTGGTCTATGTCGAGAGGGCCAGAAATGAATGCTGTGGGCATGGTCGATGTGCTCTAGAGGCTGATCTTGGGAGGATGGTGAGTTGAGGCTGATTCTAGCAAGACTTTGGCATTAAATTTGGATTAGAGCGGATGTTTGTCGTCGGTGCGTCAGTTGGTGTGCGTCGATGTTGTCGCCTTCGAGGCCGAGCGGCTGATTGATGTTGATGCTTGGCATCTATGTCGGCTAAACTTGCTGTTGATCTTCTCGGGAGTGGATGATTGAGTACTGGTCATATCGAGTAAGCGTGATCTATACATAAGTGGTGCGCGATTGAAGATATGTGAGACCCTAATTCTGAGTGTGCGGTTGATACATTTCACTTTGCGCTGTAGTTCCAAGGAGATTTCTCTTTCGTCCAACTCGTTGCTTTCCTGCGGGCACTAGTTCGAGAAAGCTGCAGCACCTTTAGGAAGAGGGACTGATGCCGGAAAGCAATTCGTAGACGCGGTTCTCATAGTTTATCTCTCCGACTGTGCCGAGCCTTTGATGGGCCGTAAGCAGGACCGATCTGAGCAACGTCCCGAGACGATCTTGAACCTCGAGAGCATGCCGGGCCAGCTGTGCACATGGCAGCATTGATGGTCCGACGATATGGCCACGACTTCTATACGACGAGCTGCAGCCGCGTAGAGCTTCGACCGGGTCCGCGTGTGACCACTCGCGGTGGAAGAGCTCGCCACTGTTTGTGCCAAGGCACAGTCTTCAGATGGAAGACTGTAGATGCATGGTACCAGAATTGCTCAAGTCCCGCACTTCGTATGAGCATTATGTGTGACTCAGTCTTTCGGAACGCTTGTTGCCATCTCGGAGTAGGATGCCACAGGGGGCGCCAACCAGAAGACCACATGGGAGAAAAGTCGCATACTAGGTCATTAGATTTCAGGCAGAAGCTGGAGCCTGCTGCATCTGCGACTGAATCTGCATAATCTGGTAAAGTATCAGCACAATGCCAAAGGGGATTGCGGCGAGGCAGCGAAAATAAAAGCGTTTGCCCTTCGGAGGGGCAGGAAATAGTGTGTGGGTGAAAAGCTTACCTCCATCTTTTTGCTTTCACTCTTATCTTGCATAGACTTGATATTCTCCTCAAATCGCTTACTGCGAAATAATCTTAGCGACAAGACGGAATTGGCTGCAAAATGAAGGCAATGAGGCATACATCTCCTTCTCGATGAATTCCAGTCGCCCATCGACGGTGCTCTTGGCTTCGGTCGTATCTTGCTTGAGGAGCACTGGACCGACAAGCTTGTAGATGGTCGCATCCTCAGCTAGGCTCTTGAACTCATTCTGCACGCCTTTGTTCTCTTGCTGCTGCGACTCCAGTTTTTGTCGCGCGGAAATGAGTTCGCTGAGTTGTGTCTGTAGACTTTGGTACTCGTCTGAAAGAGCTTGCAATTTGGCACGATCTCCCATGTTGATCAGAGCTAAAATCGGCGAGGCTATTGAGAATGATGCTTGGTGACCGTGACGATGAATTGTGATGTTCCGATCTGAAGTGAAGTCTGCGACATCGGCAGAACTTGCCGCTTCTGTTTCCCCGCCATCTCGCTTCGCTCCGCCTGTGACCTCGTGCTGGTCTCGACTTCGGCGCAGGCAGAGTAACAGACTCAACATCTCGACGGCCTCCGAATGCTTATGAAGAGCTGACATATCGACGCCGACTTCTGGAACACTCTGGCTTCCGCCTCATAGTACCGCCCCTCCCCGGACCGCTGCCTCCAGCAGCAACACCAACAACCCACCATGTCAAACACCGATTTCCTCGGGCGTGCGATAGAGCAAGTCAAGAAAGCCATAGAACTCGACACCGCCGGCGACTATGACAAGGCATACCAACAATACTACTCCGCCCTCGAGCTGTTCATGCTCGCGCTCAAATGGGAAAAGAACCAGAAGTCAAAGGAAATGATCAGACAGAAGGCGGCAGAGTACATGGAACGTGCAGAGAAGCTGAAGAATCACCTGGCTGAACAAGATGGGAAGCGAAAACCTGCTGCGATGGGAGCTAACGGCTCTGCGTCAAACGGAAGTGGGAAAGCAAAAGGTGACGACGACGAGCAGGATGCCGACTCGAAGAAGCTGCGAGGCGCATTGGCCGGTGCCATCTTGACAGATAAGCCGAATATCAAGTGGGAGGATGTCGCCGGTCTGGAGGGAGCGAAGGAGGCGCTGAAGGAGGCTGTAATTTTACCGATCAAGTTTCCGCATCTGTTCACAGGGAAGAGGCAGCCGTGGAAGGGTATTTTGCTATACGGACCACCTGGTACAGGAAAGTCGTATCTTGCAAAGGCAGTAGCGACGGAAGCAAACAGCACGTTCTTCAGCGTGTCGTCGTCAGATCTTGTGTCGAAGTGGATGGGAGAGTCAGAACGGTATGTGTTTACGGAAAAATAATGAGCTGGATGGGAAATACTGACCGAACAAACAGACTTGTAAAACAACTCTTCAATCTTGCGCGCGAGAACAAACCCTCAATCATCTTCATCGACGAGATCGATGCTCTATGTGGACCCAGAGGCGAAGGAGAATCCGAAGCTTCGCGGCGTATCAAGACTGAACTTCTGGTGCAAATGGATGGTGTGGGGCGCGACTCCAAGGGTGTCCTGATTCTCGGCGCAACAAATATTCCCTGGCAACTCGACGCTGCTATCCGACGACGTTTCCAACGACGAGTACACATCTCTCTGCCCGATTTCCCCGCACGATGCAAGATGTTCGAACTGGCTGTTGGCGGCACTCCATGCGAGTTGACACCAGAGGACTACAAAACGCTCGGCAAATACTCCGAAGGGTATTCTGGGTCCGATATCTCCATCGCCGTACAAGATGCACTCATGCAACCGGTGAGAAAGATTCAAACTGCGACACACTACAAGAAAGTGCAGGTCGAAGATCCGGAAACTGGAGCGAAACTCAACAAATTGACCCCATGCAGCCCTGGAGATGCTGGTGCGATGGAGATGAATTGGACACAGGTAGAGACAGAAGAGCTGCTTGAGCCCCCTCTTCAAGTCAAAGATTTCGTCAAGGCTATTAAAGCGTCAAGGCCGACTGTCAGCAAGGAGGACTTGGACAGGAATTCGGAATGGACAAAGGAGTTTGGCAGTGAAGGAGCGTGATGCGGATTCGGTGTTGTGCATGATGGGTTAACGATACATGGGAGATGCATATGGCGTTCGAGGTACGAGATGCGTTGAGCGTTACCAGGAGCGCGGTGTCATGATGAACAGTTATAAATTCTATGGACATTGAATCCGGTTTTTTTTTCCACGCATGCACTGGGAATGAACCTTCAGTACTTGGGGAATGTGTCGCCTGAGTCGAATTTCCCTCTTGATGCATGTCTGAAAGAAGGACACGCCACCACGCGCGCTGGGCTTGCTACTTCATCCGGTGACAACATTGCGGAATGGGTGTCAGTGAACGCAAAAACACTTTGAGATACTATCAACATTACGTATTTTCTTTTCCGACGTTCGACACCGAACTCGTAGCTCGTGATCTTAGAGGTTTCGGCAGAGGCAATGTCTCCTCCCATTCGTCCTTTCTCGTCAGACCGCGGCCAAACTCTCCAGCACCCGTGTTGTTCGAGGACGTGGCCGGCACGCTCGTTACATCTAGCTCAACCGTTTTGATTACTCCTCCGAATCCTTCCCACCGTCCACTGCCATCGGCTTGCTCCCACCTCTGTCTTCCGCCTCCTTGGATGACCGCTTGGGAGGCACTGTCAGAATTATTCGAAAGTATGCTCATATCTTGGCTCATCAGACTTGCCCTCGTCGCACTGTGTCTGTGTTCCCATGGACGCGATGTGGATTGGCGCGATGCTGTTCTGTGGGGCACTTGGATGGTGCTTGCTCGCCGACTCGGTAGTTCATCGTAGTCGTCAAGTTCCTCTAGCTCTCGCGTGGCCGAAGATACTGTCTGGTCTTTGTTTTTGCTGAACCAGTGCGGCGACTTGTGGCTGCGCCAGCTTCGTCCACTCTGACTCTGCATTTTGTAGCTACCGCCAATGGTTTGAGTGGCAGGGTAGTCTCCACACAGCTCGACGCCGCCGTGCGAGGAAGACTCCTGCGCGTTACCGGTAGACGCAAATGGAAGCATTGAAATGATTTTGCGTGGAACCAAGCGTAGCACTGGTCGCAGTACTGGGAGGCAAGACGTGATAATCTGAGCATGTGATCATCAGCACAGAAACCATTTTTACGAGCATAAGGCAACTTACGCCAATATTCAGTTCCAGTCCACTTCTGATCTCGAAGTAACTGGTGTCGCCGTCCTCGTATGCTATGCGATGGATCTGAGAGGCACGCATAATTGACAAGACTGTCGTCAGAAGTCCCAGGGCGAAGACAATGGTCAGCCCAAGCTTCACCGCCCGCTCCAGATGCAATCGTTGTATCAGAGGTATAGGCAGAAGGAATATCGTGACATCGCATACGATGACCACGACGGATATTGAGTAGTTCAGTGGTGCAAACGGTAGGCATTCTCCGATGATTGCCCTATCGAACATTTTCGTGATCTGTCATTCTGTTAGCATGCACAATATGCGAAATGTTGGAAGCAGCCTACCGGGACACATTGGCACAGGTACAGCAATACGAAAACCATGTGCGCAAAGGTCGAGAACACAGCCACGGCGATTATGAAGCGCCTGTAGTTATGATCCGTACTGCCCTTGGTCATGCGCAAGTAGCTTATGCACAGAGCCAACTTGAACCCGGCCAAGCCGAAGATGTAGAACGGACGAGAGGCATAGTTGGACAGCATGTAGTTGCGCCAATTCTGTGGCGGCTGGCGATCCACAGGCAGGCCTAGCCCGTAACGCGTCTGTAAAATCACTGCGGCACTGTAGATGATGCTGACGAACTGTAGTAGACGGGTCAGCATGAACATCGCACGTTTCGTGGAGCAAATGTACCATCGTAGCCAGCGTCAGCCAGTCTTCCCGGTGCAGTATTCGCCGGCGAATCCAGAAGCGAAGCGCAACAACTCCGATCATCAAGACTGTGAAGACCACAGTGGTAGCCAGGATAGCGCGCCATCGTGACTCTCTATCGAGCTCTGGGGTCGCATGAGCGACCCATCCCATCTCTTCGCGCCCTCGAGCGTTTCCTTGAAGTAGTCTTGCTCGTGGGAAGTGGGGCGAAGTCTTGGTCCTGGTATCACCCGGCGAGCGCGAATCGTGTCGTGTCACTCCTGGCGTCGCGCGAAATGTGCTGCATTGTGATCAAGTAGTTCACAAGTCCCTTTTGCATGAACGGAAAGCCGTTGCGATTCATAGTGGCAGTCCCAGGGAACTGACTTGTCAAGCTCGCGTATCGCGTGGTAGCGAGGCGTGCGCAAAGCCTATAGCAGACCTAAATGTGCGGTGCCGTGGTGCTTGAGGAAAGCCGTTGAGCGCGACTCGTTGTCCCACGCGGGTTGTGAAACATCGAAGATGCCCCATCACCTGCTGCACGCATGCAGTCCTCTGGCAAGCTCTCTTCCATGATCGATAGCGCACCGAAGCAGAGAAGATTGGCATCAATGCGCAGGCTGTGGGATGTGATGGCCAGGACGATTGCAGTGGTGATGATCGCACTGATGTCGGAACAGATCGGCGCTTGCTTCCCGGGCCGAAGCGCTCATCTCATCTCTTCGCCCGTTTCTCCTTCCTCCCCGAATGCTTCGCCTCCATCGACTTTGAGATCAGAATGAACATTCGTGCTGCCTCTTGCGAGGCCTTGTCTCTGGCTCACATGCTGAGCAAATGTATGCACACGCAATGCGACTTCGTCGTCTTCTCGAGATGGCCACAGAAACGGAAGGTCCTCCCTATCTCTTGCCCTCCCACAATCATATCACAGCAAGCTTCACTCGAAATTGCCCAACTGAGCGATATCAGTCTGCGCGTGACACAAAGGGTGAAGGGTGGAAAGTGAAGTCTTCGTGGCCATATCTATTAATCTTGCACGCTTTCTTCACCGTAACACTCTGCTCGAATAACCGCCCCATCTACCCACGTCCATAACCTCAAAAACATTGGTGCACTGACTTGCTGACCTTTCAAAATCAACCTGCTGCTGTCAGATCCAGAGCGGCAGTGCACGACAGCCTCAACGAGATCCCAAATACGCCGACTCAACCACTGTCCAGAAGCACAACAGCTCTGCTCCACCTCTACCATCGACCTGAAGGGGAATTACGACCTGAGTGCCTCCAGAATCCTACTATTCGGAGTGAAAGTCGTTTCTGCCAGGATTCCAGCTCACTTGCGACTGTGAAGATGCGTCGTGTATCTTCGAAAGTTGCTTTGATGGCCGCACTCTGGATCGGTGCAGCGATGCCCATCGTCAGCGTCACTTCAAGCACTGTCGAAAACAAATCAACCATTTCGAATACTGACGTACCCATGGTCTCTCAAACGAACAGCTCTGCGTCGACCACTAGCCCACTGGCGATCACACAATGCTCATTGACTGTGAACAACGTCACTGTGACCGAATCTGGCAGATTCTACACAAGTCGTTCGACAGTGTGCGCGTGCAACGGAGGACAAACGCGTCAGCCCGCTGAATCGGAGGAAACGGATGGTGGCAAAGTCTACTGGTGCCCTAACGAGACTGCTGGCACTGCCGGCCCTGGAGCGTACATGCCTATAACCACTATTCACGGTCCGCCGACGTCTTGCGAGACCTTCACAGCAACAACGCCTCCAGGATCGGGCCATTCGCAGTCCGCCTGGACAGCAGCTGTTTTCTGTACATGTGACCATGAGCGGACGCTAGCTTACTATACTGTGACCGAAGTCAATGGCAACGTGACAAGCGGTTGCGGCGCACCTACGATAGGTGCTACTCTCATCCCTGTGGCAGGATCTCCAGCGACTCATGCAACCGGCACTGCATCTCAAAATGCAACTCATGCAACCAACACAGCATCTGAAACTGCAACAACCACGTCTCCTACACCAACAGTGGTATTCGAAATCTATGTCAAATTGATACCCAGGGGAAACGATAAGACACCAGTGAGGAAATATTGGGTCGGCGGCGCAGGAACCTTCAATTTCTCGATGTGTGACGTCGGACCTCCACTCGCTGTCGAGCAAGCCCAATTCGACGATGCTTACCCTCAGAATCTTACAGTCAATATCCCAGGACAGAAAGAGTGTTTCTACGTAGATGCAAGTGGTCAGGCACCAGGAAAAATTGCGTGCGCGGACAGTTATGCTGCCAGCTGCACGTCGTTTCCCACCGATGCTCGGATCATTGAGTGCAATGACAAGAAGGACGGTACAGCATTTACTTTCACTCCACTCTTCCACTGTCTGCACTGAGGGCCTGGTCGATATACAAGGGCACGGAATATATGTGGTGTGTTTGGCGGTAAGGTTTTGACACTGGTTGACGGTGGAGTACCTCGTAGTTGACAGGGCGTGTGCAGTGGGCGGGATGATGTCGATGTGTCGACACTTGCGGGCAGAATTGCGACTTGGAAGGCAATTCTGCAGACGTGCGACATAGTCAAATCTCATATCTCAACAAACGAGGCGTGAATAAAGATTGCAAAACTGGAGTGCGTAGCACTTTTTGCCGAACACGATGCGGGGTCCGTGCTGAATTGCTGCGGCTGAGGACTCGCGCTGAATCCAAGCAAGACCACGAATGTCGTCGATGCTGACCATCCAGACATTCACAGTCTGTAAGACGTGCAATCGCGCACACTGGCTGTGACTGCAGTATTCATTGGTGTGCGAAGCTGATCATTGAAGACCACGACAAACGATGCCACCAAGACGCTCTCATCTGAAGTCGAGACATGGCTGCCTTATGTGCAAGAAGCGTAGAGTCAAATGTGGTGTAAGTTTTGGCACATGCTTGATACTTTCCTTCTGCGAACTCGCAACTTCCATCCCATGCGCAAACTCGACCCATTGCCAACCATCATGATTTCGAACAAGCTAATTCTGCCCAGGAAGAGCATCCAGTATGCCACAACTGTATCTCTCGCGCCACCGAATGCAGATGGCCCGATCCTGCAGCGATCACAAATCGTGGTTCCACTGCCAGAGACAGTTCCTCATCCAAATCTCCAGACTCGACCTCAGAAGCCAGTACAGCTTCTCAATCGATACCAATAGTACGCCATATAGACGAACTTCGGCTCATGCATCGCTGGTCAACGAGCACATTCGAGAGCCTCGTATCAGAAATCTCCGACGACCGAGAGATCTGGCGCGTGGAAGTGCCAGAAGTTGCTATGAAATATGATTATTTGCTCAGCAGCATTTTCGCTCTGACAGCCTTCGAGATGGCACACAAGAATCCACAGGAGTCGACGCAACATATCAGTACGGCACTCGAGTATCAGGCTCATGCATTTGGCCGCTTCAGAAATGATTTGACGTACATTGATCCGGATGGAGAATCTCATGATTCATTGCTATATTGCAGCATATTGCTCATGGTGCTTGCACTGGCTTCTTCGACCCAACCTGCTTTGCGAGGCAGTATGCTGGACAATACTTTGATCCATTTTGAGCTTGTTCGAGGGATGTCGGTCGTGGTGATGAAGAAGCCCGAGGTCTTGAAAGCACATGCGCTTTTCAGGAAAGTTCCTGACATGATGAGTAAGTGTAGTCGCTAGAAGGCATCTTCAACTTGCGAGAGACCTGTCTCAGACATGTTTGTACCTCCTACTGACTACTTTGGGCAGCGCTGCCGAGGAGTGAATATAGCGAACGTTTTGTTGAAGCTTTCAAGATCATGACAGAGATCAATGAGATTCGAGCACCTGCTGCAGACAACCCACTGTCAAGACCAAGCGAATATCTTGCTTGCAAGTATGGTCTTTGGTGGCTCGAGTACCTGACAGCTACATGCCAGGAGATGAAATATCGCGGTTTCGTGCTATCCTGGGTGTCGTTGGCTGGAGACGACTTTATAAAAGCACTGAAAGCTAAGGATTCCGTAGCTTTACTGGGTTTGATGTGGTGGGGAGTTTTGCTCAATCCTTTAGGCTACGACTACTGGTATGGCGAAGAATACGGCTCAACGTTAGCCGGAGAAGTGGCAGAGCTTTTGTCTGGTTTCACAGACCCACGCTACGAAGAGCTCATTCGCCTAGCCGATGACGAGGTTGGAGTTGGACGAGCTGCTGCAGCGCTCAAGCCAGGATCAAAGATCGAGCCGCTAGACGTGCAACCTCTTGCAGCTGCCCATTACATGGAAGACCCGAAACGACACAAGGCGGACGGTGGGCTTGGGAATATACCGAGCGAGGTCATGAAGTACACTGGCCATCAGAATGCTGGATTGTTCACGGACGACGACGACAGACGCAGAGTTCGCGAACGTCTTTTGGCTGCACGAATGTCAGGTGATAATAAAGAGGAAGAATCTGGCAACGTCGATGGTCTTGCAGAACGGTTTGATGCTGTCAACAACTTTAATCCCACAGGAAACTCACAAACCTGACCCAACCTTTTGGCACCGGTTCCGGCTCTTCTGGTTTCCTGTCGATTTCCGCAAAAGCTTCCTTCAGAGGTATGTCCTCCAATTTGACGAGCTTTGTCCTCTTGAAGAGCTTCCAGAGTGTGTATGCTGTCAATACAAGCGGGATGTCGAGGTAGCTGGACACAAAACCGGAAGAAGACCAATTCCCTCTGGTGAAGTTCGAAAATCCGGCCGTGAAGAGAATAACAACAGTCAAGACCAGTGAGATGGGCGTGGAATATCTTGTCCAGGAGTTGTGCCACGGCAACAGGGAGTACGGAATCGACTGCTTCTTCATGGCAAGCAGAAGACGTTGATGATTGACCAAGATTGTGATCCAGGAGATAAGCACACCACAGGCCACCAGACTCTGGAACCAGTAAAATACTGTCAACGCACCGCTCGACAAGCTCATGAATGCCAAGAACATGAATAGTGTCTGCAATAGCACACAAACATATGGTACACCCCACGAAGTGGTCTTCAAGAAGATCTTCGGCGCCTGCTTCTTCAGTGCAAGGGCATAGAGGACACGAGTACCAGCCAGAAGAGCCTGGTTTGAGCTCGACCAAGCAGATGTTATGACGACCGCATTTACCACAGAAGGAATCGCTTTGATGCCAGCAGCAGATGCAGCGATGACGAATGGGGATTGTGCTGCTGTGCCGGACTGATTGTCGAGACGTTCGTCGTCACTTGCAACGAGCATGCCAACCACGAGGACTGCGAGCAGATAGAAGACGGCAACTCGAATGAAGACTCGCTTGCAAGCTCTTGGAATCGCTTGTCGAGGATTTCTGGTCTCAGCAGCTGCCATGGCAACACTTTCCGTTCCGGCGAACGAGAAGACGGCAGAACTCATGGTTGCCCAGTAGCCGAGGAAATTGCCCCAAGAGCCAGTTCCAATGTACTCAACGAAAGGCCCGGGAGTTTTCCAGTACCGAAAGCCAATACGATCCACTCCAGATACACCGCCGAGAGCGATGACGAGACCCAGTATGATGAGGAAGATGATGAAGAAGATCTTGAGCAGAGCGAACCAGAACTCGACCTCACCTGGCAAACGTCAGTACCAAATCATCCATCGCCACTCAGTTTATTCATACCATAGACTCGGATCAGAGACATGCCAACAACAAACGTCAGGATGATGAATATAATAATCCAAACGGAACTGTTCAGATCTGTCCAGTACTGGAAGAGCACGCATATAGCTGTGATCTCCGCAGGAATACTCAGCCAGTTGCCATAGACCTAGAGACTTATTAGACTTGAAATAAATCACAGTGACGAAGACCCAGGAACTGACAATATTCCAACCTATCGCAAACCCTAAAGCAGGATCGACCAGAAACTCAGCATGTCGGACAAAACTGCCCGTGACAGGCAGCAGAGCTGTGACTTCTCCCAGAGCAAATTGCACAGATGCCACGATGCATCCTACAGTGAAGTAGCCTAGCAAAGCTCCTAGAGGACCTCCAGTCTGAATCGCTCCTCCCAAGCCGAGGAAAAGTCCAGTACCGATCGCACCAGCGATAGCGATGAGAGAAACATGTCGTTGATGAAGTCCACGACTCAAATCTTCGTCTTCATTTCTTGTAACGAAATCCGCTTCGTGGTCTGCAGGAGGTGCTGGGCCGGCTCGAGAAAATGTCGTGTCCTCTGGTAGACTGGCCGATAAGATCGCATGTCCGTTCTTGGCGGTGCCGTCCCTCAAAGCGTCATCGCTGTGACTGCGGACACTCATTCTGATGACGACCTGCTAAGCTTGTGCCAACATGCACAATGTTGGAGATAGAAAGCTGTTTCGTTGGCGAAGGTGCGTGAAGTTGCGAAATCATGCAGGGCCATTTCGTTAAATTGGTGGTCCCGATGGCGTGCTGTGAGACTGTGCTGGACCAGATCTACAATGGCGGCCGACGCTTGGCCGAAATCGGAATGGGCAGGCGAGATAAGTGTGGACTGGTTGATTGGTGATGATTGTGCTATGTGAAGACATACATGGATAATAGTATATATTTGAATGCTCGTGAAATTCGAACACCTTCATTACAGTCATCGTTTGCCCGTACTCTCATTCATACTCAAGACATTACATTAGAGTTCATGCCTTCGTAATAATCCATCCCATTACTGCCACGTGCCTTGACCGAGAACCTAAGCAAAGGATGGAACATTATTGCGCCTGTCCTTCTTTGTAGGATAATAGTAATTGCCAAATTGGGTACCGGCGGTCGTCTCGACTCCAGAAGTCTCTTCCACAGTTTTGCCAAGGGGAATCAAGCCCAAAAGCAAAAATGTGCTTTCCTTTTCACCTTTCTCAGCCGTAGTTTGCACATATCTACCATAATAAGGGACGGGCTGGTAGTATCGGCCGTTCTGAGCCGCCTCTTCGCGAGCCTTCAAGATGACAGCATTATGGGCTTCGGCAGCTTCGGCGTGAATCTTTGTGATTGCAGCAGCTTCAGCGTCGCGTGCTCGGATAATGGCGGTGTCTGTATCAGCGATCTGATATGATCAGCCACTGTTTCATTGTGAAGACAGACGTGCAGAAAATCATATTCGATACCGGAGCGGCCACCACACTACCGATGGTCAGGATCGCCAGAAGGGTGGCGATTGATTGGAAGTGCATTGTACTTGTGGGCAGGTTGAAGGATTGAACAGAAAGGCTCGAAGAGACCTGAATGCCGTGTGGACGGAGCCCGCAGTCCGTATACCAACGAACAGCTGTCGATGGAAATTGTTGAGGTACTTATACTGCTTCCACCAGCGTTTCTCCCAGCCAAGTCGGCGTTCGTCGGACGCTCATGATACCACTCTTGAGTGTTGTAGGGTAGCTCTACCATGAGCTCGAAGCTGAGAGCTACGAAGCCAGGAACTAGGCACTGTCTGTCGCTTGCGTGCTGTGAGCCGAGCTTGGGATAACAGACAAAGTCTGACACATCGGGAGCCGTATTCCACATGATAGGTCTCAAAATGTCGTTCGTACCCCACTTGTAGTCTTCTGATTAGATGTCGCTTCCTTAAGCTGCTTCTCGTGGCCGTTGCTCGTCAATCAAAGCATCGTCCACGGGATGCCAGTGGTCAACGCTGACGGAGAGCTGGCCGCAAGCAACTAACGATCCGGAGAGCTGCAGGTTGATATTCTGCGCAACGACTTTTCAGTTTGGCATTCGTCTCCAAGCAGCTCAGAGAGTCGATGATGCTGCTTGGCAGTCAGCTCTAGGTATTCCCAGCGCAAAGACGAAACGCTTCCGCAGTCAGCCTGTAAACCTTGGCAGGGGCCAGGATGCTACAAGTTTGGCTGTCCCACTACGACTGGTGGAGCGCCTGCATACACTTCTCTATTCGTGCATCGATCTGAATAATCTAGGTCTCGACCTGCAATCAGAGTTTTGAGTCGCTTTCAAGCATCCTTTCACGAGCGACATCGTCCCCTGCCTCCTTCAATGCCTCGGATGTTAAGTATTGGGTGATCGCAGCGGGCCAAGCACATTCCGTTCACCATGATGCAACCAGTATATCCAAGAACTGCGCTTTCGCCATTCTCGGCCACACAAGCCAGGTTGGGCGAGTTGGAAAGAGACTTTATCGGTCGAAGCCCTCTCTATGGCTGATTGGCCCTAGAGCCTAGTTGGTGATGTGCCGAAGCATGTGGTCCGTAAACCCATACAAATCACGCATGAATGGACATCAGTCACATCATACAATGATTTGTAGTGTCAGTTGTGCGTGTCATGCTTCCAGCGAGGAGTTGATGATACAAGTTTTCACCTGCGCGGAGATTACCCGCAATCCGTTGGAATGAATGAGTAACAGTTTTCAGTTTCCTGCGCCTGTCGCTGTATTGTACATCTCGTGAGCCATGTACATTGGGCCGCGGGGCCACGGAAGCTTTGGTATTTGGGTCCTTTCCAGCTGGCTTTCAAGGTCAGCTTCACCTCGAAGTTCATCTTCTTGCCTCAAGCTTGCTTGGCTTAGATCGCGGTCGCACGATGACAAACTGCCTTTAGCAAGTAGATTCTCCACCTGCACTGCTTGCCTTCGCCGCTCGATACGCGGCCACCAAGCGCTGGGATGATCGTGGCCAACGACCACTGTTGCGTTTGGTACAATCGGCAGTTGTATACCATCCCTTCGCGCGTCTTCTTGTACACATCCGGGAAGGTCGGTTCCACGCGGGCAGCTTGTATTGATCGCGATATTTCGCAAGCTCGGCAATAGGGCTTTCACTTGTGATATGAGCTGAAGATCGACAGCTGGAGTGCCTGTGCTTTGATGACCTTCAATGGCTACGCTATGAATGGCGGCCCGCTGCCAAGATCCAAAGTTGTTTGAATCAAATATAACAGCCAGTTCGTCGGAATCGTTGACATGAAGTGCAAAGGTATTGCTTGTGAACGGCACTTCTTTAGCTTCGTCATAGATCTGCCGACAGGTCCGAAGGAGATTACTCAGATGTAGGAAAGAATCCCAATGAAGCTGCCGAAATGAGTTTTCGGACGGATGACCAAAACGCAGAGAAAGGTCTGCCTGATGAGGGCACGGCCTGCGTCCATAATGGCGCTCAGTGAGGGGTGGACAGACTGATTGTATGCAGCGTTGCTGGTACAGCGGCAATGTCCCTTCAGGTATATCGTGCTCGGTAGGGTAGCTTTCGTTGGCTTTGTACAAGGATGCATCGTAGTACTGGTAGCGGAATGACTTGAGCAATCTGAGACAGCGTACATGACGAGCTGCATATTCCTTGAGCCAAGTTCCATTGCCCGAAGAATAGTGCACTTCTTCCCAGTCAGGTAGCGGGTCGGGGTCAGATGACACTGCAGTCCAGGTTTTGCTCAGCGCGTAAGCTTCGTCTTCACCATGCTGATCAGCTGTGCACACGGTGTATACCACCCGGGCACTCGTATACGATAACGGGGAGCTTGCAATGTGAATGATCCGATTTCCAATCAAGTACTCGTAGATTCGGATACGTATCTCGGTGGGCAAGTGCGTGAGAAATGCGCTTTCCTTCGTTGTGCTGGCCATTGTGCGAGTGCGCGGGATGTCGCCGTCTGCGAGGAAGCGGAATATGAAACGGCTGGTGGATCGACTCAAGTATAGCTGCGTCGAACTCAGCCTCCATTAGTGCATGCGTGGATGCCTTGCCCGCTCTTCCTTTGCTTAGCGGACCATAGCATAGTGCTTCAGGTGAGAGACAAAGTCGTGGCGCATCCCTTTCATTACGTGCTCAATTCGAAGTGGTGCATGGTGAAGGATTGATGATGCTAGCAAAGCGGTGCTTTGACAACAGGAGTTGCTCCTAGGATGTGTGAGAGCCTCCCAGCAACGTGCCGGCATTCGCCGTGGCCAATGAGAGCTGTTAGAGTTTCGATAGAGCGCTGGCCATTTCCTAGGCCAAAATGAACGACTTGATGACCTTAAGTATACTCATGACAGTGCAGGGAGAAGAGTGAGGGGCAGCAAGTAGGCTTATATCATTTTTGCGAAGTGTGGGCGACGCCCATCAGTGCCCTTCGACCCCGACGGTTGTTAACCTCCCCCAAAATCTGGACCCTGGCAGCAAGCTTCCCATGAGGACGCCCAGATCATTTCCTAGAACATCAGTGCCATATTGGCGTCTGTCGACATCAGGTGAATCGCGCCCTGCCAACAACATGCCGCGTATGGTGATGAGGTGCGCCGTGTGCAGGACATCCAGACGTGGCCGCGATATGCAGTGCATGGCTGGAAGATGCCGTATTCCTTGTATGGGGTCCACTCACAGGTCGCGTGCTACGAGGGCTCGAGGGCATACGAGCGGCAATGTACAAAGGTCCATCGCGGCATGCGCCTCGTCTGTGCTTGTCTGACTTCAACCTCTGTTGAGTTGGCATGTGTAGACAGCTGTCCGCTCTTGTCCGGTCCAGTCTGATATACTTGTGCGATAAGATCCTCTGTTGCCTTACTTCTCTGGCTCGGGTGCTGCAGGTGGCTGGTGCGGTTTATACTCCGGGTCATTATCCTCCAATTCTTGTTTTCGAATGGCCTGCATGAGTTCATACATCTGGGCGACTTGTTCATCTATTGCAGTAGGAAGCACAAAGCTGTCAGCCTATGCTCTTCCCACAGCAAAATACTTCTCAATCCAACGCTTTACTCACCACTCATCTTATCCACCTTCCCTCGATCCATCTTTTCCCCTCTCCATGAGTCTCCCTCAATCTGCTGAGCATACGATTGCCATTCCGTCAGAAACCCCACAATGTGCACAGGATTATCAATCTTCTGATGCGCTCGAAACTCTGCTTTCACGTATTCGTCTCCCAGTAATCTCATCTCCTTTGGCAAGTGTTTGCGATGCGTTCGAAGGATGCGACGGTAGAGTGGGATCGGTGGTAGAAGTGCTGGAGGGACGCGTTTGAGGCCGGAATTCTGTGCTCCAATGCCCGAGGGCGTCGCAAGGAGGCGAGAACTTTGACGAAACATTTCTGTTCGATTGCGATGGCGAGACAAGTTTATGAAGAGGCAGGCACAGGGAATGTGAGATGCATGGATTTGTTGCTTCAATGGCAAGCACAAAAGTTGCCCGCAGGTGTTGACATCACTGATCGGCAGAAACTTGAAAGCTTCGACATGCCGGCCGTGACACTTTTCTTAGAGCATCACCACGATCGACACCATTGTCGCGACCACCAGAAGCGCGAACCACACTGAGCGAACGTGCTTTGGAACAACATTTGCGGAGGAACATTTGCGAAGCAAAGGGCCGTTAGAAAGCGTCTTTGGGCACAAGATAAGCACATTCTGCTCCAGTCACAAGGTATGGCTTGGTATTTCTGTTTCAGCTGCTCGACTGTTCTACTGTCTGCATGATAAACATCCTATTGATTTGTAAAGGTGACCCCGGCACGCTTCGTTCCCATCTAAAAACCTAGAGACCTCGATGCGCCATGCTACCCACGCCGTCAACATCTCATGTCAATTACGATCATATCTACGAGCCAGCTGAGGACTCGTACTTGTTGCTCGACACTCTGTCATCAGAAGCAGAATCAGCATTCCTTAAGGATCGGTTTCCAGCGCACTCCCATGCTCCACTAGTGCTCGAAGTCGGGACAGGATCTGGCGTCGTCCTAGCGTTCGCGACAGCCAATGCGCATCACATCCTGGGCCGTTCGGACGTTGCCAGTCTTGGAATCGACATTAATACCTTCGCCTGTTCCGCAACTGCGCAGACCGTAGCGGGCGCAGTTAAGGATGCAGATGGCGAAAAGACAGGCCACTTCCTCGACAGCGTATGTGGCGATCTGACGACCAATCTTCGACCGCGATCCATAGACATTCTCGTCTTCAATCCGCCGTACGTG
>JAASLG010000446.1:0-21485 GCA_013365235.1 Cercospora sesami | reverse complement strand
GTGATGGACGAGCTACCTGAAGAGGACGCCGATGAAAGTCAGCAAAATGGCAGCGCGGTGAGGCCTTCGACACCTCACCCAAACCAGAACGAAGAGGCCACCGAATCCGATCAACTACTTTCCGAGCTCAATGACTCCGCTGGCGCGCCACAGACATCTACTGTCGTAACATCAAGAACGCGGCCCAAGGACGACACGCAAAGCAAAGCATTCAAATCGATTCGAAGCATCCTGCGTGGCACCACGAGCATCGAATTGAACATGGAGTTCCTTTACCGACAAGCACGCACGGATCGCGCCATTCTAAACAAGATTCGGGACTCGCTGGAAGCACGCAACAGCATTTTCCACACCTCCGTCACATTTGCTAACGCTTTCATGAACGCGGGCACCACGGTGGACAGCTTCTTCCGTGACAACCTTGAGTGGCTGGGCAAGGCCGTCAACTGGAGCAAGTTCACCGCAACCGCTGCTCTCGGAGTCATTCATCGCGGCAACATCAACAATGGCCAGAAGCTGCTCGAACCATATCTTCCAAAAGAGAACGCTCAGACCAGCGCTGGAAGCACCTACAGCCAGGGCGGATCTCTCTATGCCTTGGGCCTGATATATACCAACCACGGCACCAACGTTCTTGATTACCTCCGACGGCAATTCAAGGCGACCCAAGAAGAGGTTGTACAGCATGGTGGTGCTCTGGGTCTTGGAACTGCTGGCATGGCTACCGGCTCCGAGGAGATCTATGAGGAGCTCAAGAATGTCCTATATGCCGACTCTGCCATTAACGGTGAGGCAGTCGGTCTGGCTATGGGACTTGTCATGCTTGGCACAGGCAATCTTCGCGCCCTCGATGACATGATTCAATATGCACATGACACCCAGCACGAGAAGATCGTACGCGGTCTTGCTCTAGGCGTGGCACTCATCATGTACGGCAGGCAAGAAGCTGCCGATGAGCTTATTTCAGGCCTGCTCGAGGACGCCGATCCGGCTCTCCGCTATGGCGGTATCATGACGATTGCGCTTGCCTATGCTGGCAGTGGCAGCAACAAGGCTGTGCGCAAGCTTCTACACGTCGCTGTCTCAGATGTCAGCGACGATGTGCGGAGAGTGGCAGTCATGAGTTTGGGCTTCGTGCTCTTCCGCAAGCCGGGCAGCGTGCCGAGAATGGTTGAGCTGCTGTCAGAGAGCTACAACCCGCACGTGCGATACGGTGCCACCATGGCTCTTGGTATCGCGTGTGCAGGTACCGGCTTGGACGAAGCCATCGATCTGCTAGAGCCAATGATGAAGGACTCCGTCGACTTTGTACGACAAGGTGCCTACATCTCCATGGCCATGATTCTGGTGCAGCAAAACGATGTAATGAACCCTAAAGTCACCGCACTGCGGAAGCAACTGCAAAAGGCTATCGGCGACCGACATGAGGATGCCATGGCCAAGTTTGGTTGTGCTTTGGCACTAGGCATTATCGACGCTGGCGGACGAAACTGCACCATCGGACTGCAGACGCAGACTGGCAACCTCAACATGCCTGCCATTGTTGGAATGGCCGTGTTCTTGCAATACTGGTACTGGTTCCCACTGACACATTTCCTCGCGCTCTCGTTCACACCAACGGCCATCATCGGTGTCGACTCAGATCTTGAGATCCCAAGCTTTAAATTCCACAGCAACACAAGACCAAGCCAGTTCGACTATCCACCTGAAGTCGAGGTCAAGGCAGAAGAGGCTCCAGAGAAGGTCAAGACCGCTATCCTGTCCACAACAGTTCAAGCGAAGCGAAGAAAGGCCGCCAAGGACAAGCAGAATCGTCGTGAGAGCATGGACGTAGATCCGACACCGGAGACGCCGAAGCCCGACGCAGACGCCGACAAGATGGACACCGATGATAATGTCATCGACACTAGCAAGATCGGCGAGGAAGGCGAGAAGGATACCAAGAAGAAGGTTGAGAAGGAGAAGGTGGGCTACGAGCTTGAGAACATGAGCCGTGTGCTACCAGGGCAGATCAAGTACATCAGCTTCTCTTCCGAGGGCCGGTATCAGCCTGTCAAGAAGGTCAGTCCACTAACGATCCATGTTCGAACTCTAATCACTTGCTGACACCTGTTTAGCCTACTGGCGGAGTCATCCTTCTTACCGATACGAAACCCGACGAATCAAAGTCTCTTCTCGAATTGAAGGCGAAGAAGAAGACCGCCGCTGCTGCTCCTGCCCCTGGCGCCGGCAATGCTGCAACATCAGCGCCTAGGGATACAAACATGGGCGGCTTCGAGGCTGCTCTTGCCAGTGCAGGCCTCACTGGTGCAGCTGCGGGTGCTGGTGTGCTTACTGCGGTCGACGAAGATGATGACGGCGAGGAGGCTCCTGTGCCGGATGCCTTCCAAGTTGACGAGGATGAGGCGGAAGAGGAATAGGTGATCCTCTGAAGCTCTCTTGCTCGCTTGAGAAGTGAGCTTGCGCAGCTCAGTAGTGATGACGATGCCTAAGGGTATCTGATGAAATGGCCGAATTGATGGCCATCTACCTTGCAGTAGCGGATCGGGGTCACTCGAGTGCCAGCAGCGATGGTGCTATTATTGAAGGATGGCGATGAAATCCGGTCACCTCGTCATCGCGACGTTGTATTGCATTGTACTGTACAATGGAACATGGAACTACTGCATACTATTTGTGTCGTAGTAAAAGAAGAAGGGTGGAGAGGAGAGAAGTGGAGTGGAAATGTATAAATACATTTTATTTTCGAATGTGTGTTCCCTCCTATTGACATGTTGCCACTGCATGCGTGTCTGCCCAATCAACTTTTCTTTTTGACTGGCGACCTTGGTTTTGTCGTTATCTACTAGATGCCATGTGTGATTTCACGGCTGGCTTGGGTGAAATTTGCTTGAGTGTTGGCTGC
Source organism: Cercospora sesami (assembly GCA_013365235.1). Classification (NCBI taxonomy): domain Eukaryota; kingdom Fungi; phylum Ascomycota; class Dothideomycetes; order Mycosphaerellales; family Mycosphaerellaceae; genus Cercospora; species Cercospora sesami. Next base: position 18,580 of record JAASLG010000446.1, on the reverse strand, counting down.
GGTTGCGGAAAATATGAGAAGGCTTCACATTACCCTAATCTTACATGGCTGTATGGACTCGCTGGCCAACAGTGGAAGGCTTTTGATGTCATAGCAGTCGAAGGGGTACTCGATGCTCACGACGTAGAGTTCGGGCTCTATGTGGGCACTACTGTGAAGCCTGTCGGGGTTGCTCACTGACGCGCTCTTACTTTTTGCTGGCAGATGGTGATGTTCTGGGGATTCATGTCAACTCTGAAGTGTCATGCCACGTCGTTCATACTCTCTTTTAGGATGAATCGGCAGTATCAGTGTTGTCGTTGAGGCTGTGCTCGAGAATTGGCATTGCTGTTGTGCTTTATCCGCATGCTGATGCGCGCGTAAGCCGTCAACCAGGTATGTGCTGTCTGGTGTACGGATTACTCGTTTGGGGTTCTCTTTCAGACCGCGCACATTCTTCGATTGCGACATTCTTCCGGCATCGTTCGGGTGCAGTGGGGTTGGAATCTTCAGGATCGCTTGGTCTTGTGTGGAGGCAGGTCTCGAGACGAGTCAGTCTTTGTTGGGAGCTGCACGATTCGATGTCACAGCCACTGGATGTTGACGAGAAAGAGTGGAGAGGTGCGGTAGAGCTCTGTATATGGCTGTCATGTCTGTCACGCAGTGGTGACAAAAGGTAACCGCTGGGTGCAGACACGTGTTGCGTGTGTGGCGATCTTGTTGTTCGCCTGCTGTAGGGCGCGTTGCCATATCTGGATAGGGAGATGAGAACAGAGCGATTCTCTCCGTGCACCTAGCTCCATCGAGTATTGAAGCTGCCATCTTTGCGTGAATACGACACACTAGAGCGTGCGGCTCTCGAATGAGAATCCCGAGTTCTGGGGTTACCAGCAAATCGGATACTATATATCAGTTGGTTCAGGATGCTCGACCCAGTACTGGACGGCATATCCTTGAGGTCAGCCGCTTTCCGAGCTGCCGAAGAACAACCCAGGTAAGCAGAAGGTCGAAAAGAAACAGAAACGAGTCAAAGGACTCCAGTCTCAGGATAGGGCTGCCGGGCGAATGGGACTGGCAGGCTAGGTTCGCTCCAGACAAGAAGAACGACTGCGAGGTTATTGAAGATCTCCACAGGCATATGTAGGGCCAAGATTACAATGTCCAAACTTGATGCTTGGCGGAGAGTTTTATGAACGTCTGCCAGATTCGATGTAGAGGTCTTGAGAGTGGCTAGGTCTCAGAGTCGCGTAAGTTAGGTAGGTCTTGCTGAGCGACGTGTCATTGAGGATTTCCTGCAGGTTCTGTCACCTCAAAATGCAGACGCGGCAGAGAGGAGATGATTCGTGGTGCTTGGCTCGTGTAACCAGACACAAGAGGAGCAGTTCCTGTTTCAAGTGCTCTGCCCCGAGATCCCTGTCCAGTTGTACGCGTATGGGTGACAGCGACGAGATTCTTGACGCCGCGGCAGCACCGTTTGCGGACCCGACAGCGGTGCACAGCATGAGAAGATGACAGTAGGTGTGAGGGTTATATCCACGTGTCGCGGTGAGTGTCGAAGATGGAAATAATGGGCGGTCCGTGTTGCCGGAAGAGGTGCTGGAAGGGAAGGAGTGAGGTTAAAGTTCGCTAGCATTTGTCGCGTTGTGACTGCCGAAGTTCTTGCACAACTCTCTCTTTTGATCCCATCCAATTCTGGCCCGATGTGCGATATCCCTGGAATGCTTCACTGACGCCGTCGCGCGGGCAAGCAGATGAGATGGCGTTTGCCATGTAGCTAATGCGGCGGCGATCACACACTCCAGATCCAGCGGGTCAGGTCCACACGTGTCGAGCAATGGAGGGAAGGCAGAACTCTCCCTCGCCGTGCCACGACAGGAGCTCTTGCCTGTGATCTGGAAGCACGATGCAGAGGCGGTGGCAATCGGCGTGTCGTTTTCCGACACTCTGCATCAAGACCGCACTCTCCAGCCACGAGGAGCTATTCGAGGAAGCAGCTCAGCATGTGGCTCGATGGAGAATGCGATGCCTTGCGTGCGAGGCCAGTTTCCGATGCCGTGTAACACCGCACGGCATCTCAGCAACCCAACGCGCTCCACCACACCCCGTCACTCAGTCACTCGCATGGGCGAAGCCTGAAGATGCCGCCGCCCGCTCGTGGTGCCGCCGTCTCGTGGGCGTCGTTCCGCTTTGCGCCTGGCTCTGTTCGCGACTCGACTTTTCCCCAGCATCATCCCGGCTCGCAGTGGTGCCCCCAGTTGCCAGTCCGTCTTCGCGAACTCAGAGGCGCCCGCCGCTGCCGTTGTTGGCCTTATGTCGAGCTGGCTGCATGAGACCAGACGACGACTCCATCGTACTCGATTCCTCTTTCTGTCCGCCGCTCATACCACGCTGTGGCGATCCATGGTGCTCTAGTGGACTGCGGTACTTGGCCATGTTGATATCGCGACCATTGCATCACCTACCTGGTATCCAGGCCCGAAAGCACTCATGCAGTTTCCTCCGCTCACCGTCATCGCTACATGGCCGCCGGCGAACTATGATGATCCAGTTACAAGAGGACACGCCTTGTTCGTCTTGATGATCTTCTTCTCCGTGCTGGTCGTCATCTCGTGTGTGGGTAGATTCTACTCTCGCATCTACATCAAGCACTGGTTCGGCTGGGATGATGGCTTCATCATTATTGCTCTGGTGAGTACCTTGATAACAGTACAAGACAGTGTCAAGCTGACTTAATACAGGTATTTGTAAGTTCGACTTGCGCTTCCACGAGCTCACTTGCTAACATCAAAAGACCATTGCCATGAATGCCGTCGTCATCCTCGCGAATCAAAGATATGGCTGGGATCGACACATCTGGGACGTGAAGCCGGCTGTGTACCAGAATGCTGGCATTGTTGCCTTCACTGCAAAGCTACTCTTCGTCGGAGCGTCATCGTTCACACGCATATCACTGATATGCTTCTACTACCGACTGGTCAAAGACAGTGGCATCACTTGGTTCAACAAGATCCTGCATGCGAGCATGTTCTTCGTAGTCGGGCTTGGGATCGCCTTCACTTGCATCGGCATTTGGCTCTGCATTCCCGTCCAGGCATATTGGCGCTTTCCGCCCAAGTGGCCCTACAAGTGCTTGGATGAAGGCACTGCGACTCTGATCATCGGGATATTCAACTGCATAGCCGACCTCCTATGCACGTTACTGCCAATACCTCTGGTCTGGCGACTGAAGATGCCGCTGAAGCACCGTGTTGGAGTGTGCATCCTCCTTGGTCTTGGCTTTATAGTCACCATTGCAGGCGTCCTTCGGACATACTTCATATGGCAATCCCTTATCAGCAGCTGGGATGTGACATGGTACTCGTATCCGCTCTGGATATGCGCTACTATTGAGATCGATCTCGCAGTTGTAAGTTCGGTCAACTAATGAAGTAGCAGCTCATGTCACCGACTGACGTGTCTAGATCTGCGCCTGTGCACCATCCTGGAAACCCATTCTACACCAACCAGTCGTCCTCTGTGCAACCAAACTATCTTCCAAATTCTCCAGGTCTGGCAGCTTACAGCCCACCCCCGTCGCCTCCGGATCTCGAACGTCGAAACCTACATTCTCCTCATCCGGGACCTCGAGATCGATCAGATCTTCTCTCTTTAAACTTCACTTCCTTCGAAACGGCGTCCTACCCTCGGCACATGACACAGAGTGGAGTAACCACGAACGGGATGAAGAATATGGAATGCTACATCTCCACAGCAGTCGAGGAGAGAAGAACAATTGCGACGTCACCATTACCAGTACAAGTCGCGACGAGAATCTTCCGAATTGGCCTGCACGAGTCGCCACGGAGCAAGGTACAGGAGAAACACGGCGGCCAGCATTGGAGATAATGAAGCAAAGAACTGTAGATCAAGAGGTGGAATATATTAGCCGAGCAGGCAGTTCGAATGGTTCGAGACATTCGCCTACGGAATCGGCATCGAGGACAAACGAATTTGACAGATAATGGGGAATTTCTGGATCTCTCCCTCTCGTAAAGCGAAGGATTCGGACAAGGCATGGCGCACAACAGAAGCTGAACATTTTGGGCATTTATGGTGGACTTTGAATGGTTATACATGCGGAGTGGGATTTGATTTTCGGTATTTGGCTTATGGTTGAGATACCCGGTCGGTCATCAGAGCTGAGGGAAAGCACAAGGAAAAGCTATTATCGATGAGAGAAGTGTTATGAATGTTTTACACATGTATCATTAGAAAGCGCGAGACAGCAGAGCACAATGTTTATGCAACAGAAAGCGAGAGCAAAATTGAAGAGCATGATTATTACTATTACCAATTATGATCTACCGCTGGAATTTTGCAAAAGTCCAACAAAATGGTATATGCAAAACGCTCCACCAAAGTTCGACTTGCCCTTGTCTGTTCTCGTTCTCGCTTTCTCGTGACGTTTATGCTCGACGCCTTTGCTCTCCTCCTTCCTTCCAAGACTTTCGTTCAGAAAATCTTATCATGCTCCTCATCTGGTTTCAATTGTTCCATTCCGTAGTATGGTAATTGTTGATCGCTTTGTCCCTCTTCTTGCAAATTGGATTCATCGTTTAGAGGACGATTTTCTGCGTGGCGGCCTGGTGGGCGGGGATTCGCGAGCGAGCCTTTTAAGATGGATTTGGGATGTGGTTTGCTGCCGGGAAGTTGAAATTTTACGTCTTGTCTTCTTTTTGTCGCTGCTAGAGATTGGTGGGGAGGTGGAGGAGGGGGTGTGCAGGCTGGTTCGACGATTTGGGAGGTTGTGCTGTGGGCTAGGGAGGTTTTGCTGTTGCCGAGTTGGCCGGTTTTCCAGGCGGCGTTGTTGTTGTTGTTGTTGCTTGAGGAGGCGGAGCTGGTTGAGTTTCGAGGGGAGGGAGTTGTGCTGCTTTGGGGGGAGACGGAGGATGAGGAGGACAAGGCGGCGATGTAGATTCCGGAAGGGGAGAGGGGTGGGACGCGAGCCGGGCGGTGGGGGGCGGGTTGGTGGAGGTTGTGAGCATGTTGTTGGTGGTCGAGGTGGGCGGAGAAGTATCCCTCTGCTCCGTTTGTGGCTGGTCCGGAGGGTGTGCCGTCTGGTATGGTTTGGATTGTGTTCATGCTGGACATGCTCGCACGGGCTGTGACCGACCTGCTGCGCGCGGAATTGAGATGCATTTGCTGGATATCTCGTAGTCGCAAATGGTCGTTTGCGGACTCTCCGACTGGTTGCATCCATTGACCGTACGGAACAGCGCCAACACCTCCTGTAGTGTTCATGCTGGGAGGATAGTTACCGCCGAGCACGCCTGTTCTGTGTTGCTCCGGCCCCAGATTCTTGCTGGCAACTTCATCAACCATAAATCCATTGTAGCGGGGGCCAAGTGATTGTCTGGCCTTCATCTTATGAGGTATTATCGTTGACGAGTAGACTGGTTTGATTTCAGGTGGGAGTTCGACGCCTGCCAATGCTGCTCCCAGGTCCGCTTGACCTGGCGTGAGGCCTTGCTCAATCGTCTGGACCATTCTGTTGTCGAGCTGGTATTTGAGTTGCTGGCGGCCTAAGTGGTGACCAAACCTGCTGATATGGGTTTCGGCGTCATTGATGTGGCTGTCAAGCATTGCTTCGATATCAAAGACTAGCTGCTGGAAAGCTTCCTTTTTGCTCGGAGCGAAGTTGCGTGCTGCGAAGGTGTGCAGGAGCATGTCTTCGCGAAAGTGGCCCGGTTCAGGCAGGTCGTCCATGATTGCGAGAGCGGCGCGCCACATTTTCGAATGTGAGCCACCCCGTAGAATGAAAAGATGGACTTTGGAGTTCGCGATAGGTCGCTGTCCGTTTGAAGAGAGCACGATCAGCGCAGTTGCTGTGATTAAGCATTAGCTGAAAGTGCTGAAAGTGAGAATATAGATACATCACCACTCGTGACGTGGATGCCACGAACTTATGAAGTCGCTTCTCTCCGCCTCTGTCTGCCAAATTTGCCAGCCAAGCGGTCCCACTTTCTTTTTGCGCTTCGGAGAGTAGTCATCTGAACCCGGCAGAATGTCTTCTAGGCATTGTCGAGCGACTGATGTTCCTTGTGGACGGTCTTTCACAGCAAATGATGGCTGCCGTTGTATGCTTTGAATCGATGTGTTGTCAACGTCGTATTCCGCCTCGTCATCATAGTCTTGCGCATATTCATAGTCGTACTCCTCGTCGGCGGCGTAGTCAGACTCTACCGAATACTGAATCTTTCTTCGCTGGAAATCATCATGTAGCGCTTGTTTTATTAGACCATCGACCTTTTCTTTGCTAGGCGCAACGCCCATCTCGTCAGCTACGACTTCATCAAGCTGTAATGAATGGAAAGGAGGAGGAAACGCGGGAGACAGTGCAAACGCATTACTATGTGGGAAACTTCATTAAGTCCAGCTTATGAGCCTTCCGCGAGCTCCGTCCGCTAGAAAAGGCAAGAGAGCGGATGTCGAGGAAGAGAGCTCTGAGTGTTCCTGGCTACCGTCTTGTGAACCCACGCACAATGCTGTCGCGGGCCAATCCGAACGTAGCAGACAGATCAGGCTTTCCGAGACCACGGTACCATCTGTGAACCAACCAAGCAGTAAGACCCACCATTGGCAGGATCGAGGTGACTGCCATTCCCTCCAACAGAATCTTCTTCTGTCGCTCGACGACTTTGATAACCTCAGAATAACGTTGATTGCTGAAGCTGACCCTACTGTATTGCGTGGCGAAACCTGTGCTTGGCAGCTTGTCCGAGAGAAATTCTTCAATTTTCTTGCGAAGCTGGACAACCTTGGAGGTCACACCGGCACGCATATCGTAGAAGTTGGCCAAAGAGAGATCGTTGATGGCGTGCGCATCTGCGATTCGTTCGCTGTTGTAATCTCTTAGTGCCTTCGCGCGGCCTTCCTCCGTCATGGGGTTGGCGTCCAAGTGAGTGAACAGGACACGGACATCCTCCAATCCCGCATTCATGCCTTGTCCATAGAACGGCACCATGGCATGCGCTGCATCACCAAGGATGACGCCGCAATCCTCAAAATAATGCGGGGAGCACTTGATATTAACAAGTGGCAGGTGAGGATTCTCCATGAATTGCTCTCTGATCAGTTCGGGCCCGATTAGGTCAACGGCTCCTGGGAAGTGCTTGTTGAAGTAAAGCTCGACACCATCTGGCTCCCTCTCCAGAGCTTCGAAATCACCAGACGGAGCAAACAACGTCGAGGTAAAGGTCTTGTCGACGCTCGGGATGGCAATGAACATCTTATCCGAACCAGGCCAGATATGCAGATGATTCGGGCTCGTTCTGAAGCCGTCTTTTGCTGATGGGGTTTTCACGCCTCCCTCCTCTGCAGGTGGGATTTGGAACTCGCACCACAGCGTATCGATGTACGTTTGCTTGAAATCCAGGCGTGCGAACTTCATCATATGAAACCGAACGCTACTGTGAGCGCCGTCGCAACCCAGAATCAAATCGAAATCGATCTCAATCTCCTCAGGTCTACCAGGTCTTCCACTGAAGCGGGTGTTCTCACTCGGCCGCCTCGAAGTGCCCTTGAGTTCCAGCCAAGCGAGTCGTCGGCGAAAGTCTACACCAGTGATCTTGTGGCCGAAACGAAGCTTGACGTTCGGCATATCGTCGAGCTCGTCCAAAAGCCTTGTGTTGAGATCTCCTCGATCAACAGCGTTAATGGCCCTTCCGTTGACGTCGTAGGCTTGGGTGGCCTCAGTGAGACTGCCTTTCGAGTCTTGACTGTGAATCATGCGCCCATACATGGGAATGGTCTCGTTCATGATCCCATCGAGGAGCTCAGGCGAGCCTGAATGTCGGAGTGCATTGATGCCTCGTTCCGAGAGCGCCAAGTTGATGCTCTTGGTGAAGTTGAGAGGCGTTGTAGACGCATCTCGCAGGTCTGGCAATTGTCAGCTATGGGACTCGTTGCTTAAGAGAATAATACATACCCGGCCTCAAGTCATAGACCTCCACTTGCCACCCTCTCCTTGCAGCGTACAGACCCGCCAATGCACCCACTGGCCCTGCGCCGATCACGACACACTTCAGCTTGGCGGACTCAGCCATGGCCAACGAAGCCAGTTCCTTGTGCGAGAATGAGTTTGGTCGAGATAGTCATTGCCTACCTCAAACACGGAGCATGTCGACTCACTCTCTGAGAATCGCGCAGTCGATGACTACATGTAGGAGGTAGGACTTCCGGTGATGCGATCCGTCATCGGCCGACATCCTCAGGCACAAACTTTGTGCTAGCTTTTGCGTCGCGCTTTCCGTATGCACGACATCCCGAGCACCGAATACCCGCACACGACCAGACACGATCTTGCAGCACGATACTTGAGGCGCGACTGACGGTCTCATTCGGCGTGTCCCACGAAATTCCCTCCGGCCACTCCCGTCGTCGCCTACACTCTACTACAAGATGGATCAAGCGCCGGCGAAAGAGGTGGTAGTCGAGAAGGCAGCGAAGTGCGAGGGTGCGGATTGCGACAACGATGCCGGCACGCTGCAATGTCCGACATGTCAAAAGCTGGGCAAGGCTTCCTTCTTCTGTAGTCAGGATTGCTTCAAGCGGAACTGGGTAGGTCAGTGGTGTTGGTTGTAGTGTTGCAGAGAGGACGTCAGCTACGAATGTAGGATAGGATGTAGACTGATGTGAGGTAGGGTGAACACAAAAAGCTCCATAAGGCACAGAACAGTACGCTTTCCAATATCATCACGCCAAAGGTCGTGTCCTTACCAGACGCAGATGGCCACTTCAATCCATTCCCTTCATATCCATTTACCGGCAGTTTGAGACCTGTCTATCCTTTGTCAGAGAAGCGCAAAGTACCGGCCTCGATACCACATCCCGACTATGCTCACAATGGCATACCACAGAGCGAGCGGGTAAGCAAACTGCCTGTCATGAGATAAACGATGTGCTGACAGCGATGAGGTTTTCGTTGGACGAAACAAGATCAAGGTCCTCACCAAGAAAGAACAGGACGGCATGCGCAAAGTTTGCCGCCTAGCACGAGAGGTTCTAGATATCGCAGCACGAGCAGCAAAGCCAGGCGTCACGACAGACGAAATTGACAAGATCGTCCACGACGCTTGCGTCGAACGTAAAGTCAGTATTCCCTTCGAAATCATGGACTGCAGCAGAGTTCTCGGGAAGCGCTATTTGCTGACGCCTCGCAGTCGTACCCCTCGCCACTCAACTACTGTCACTTCCCTAAATCCGTTTGCACATCACCCAACGAGGTTATTTGCCACGGAATTCCAGATCAGCGACCGCTCAAGGACGGCGATATCCTGAACATCGATGTGACTCTGTACCACGAAGGCTTCCACGGCGACCTGAACGAAACCTATTACATCGGAGACTCGGCTGTGCAAGATCCAGACAATGTACGGGTGACGGAAGCTGCACGAGATTCGCTGGATGCTGCTATAGCCACGGTCAAGCCAGGCGCTCTGTTCCGAGACTACGGAAACACAATAGAGAAGGTGGCGAAGGCCCGGAATTGCCAAGTGGTGAAGACGTACTGCGGCCATGGCATCAACCAACTCTTCCATACTGCACCTAACGTGCCCCACTATGCGAAGAACAAGGCGATCGGAGAGGCCAAGCCTGGCATGTGCTTCACGATTGAGCCAATGATCACGCTTGGCAGCTACAAGGACAAGACGTGGCCCGACGATTGGACCAGTGTTACATCGGATGGCAAGAAGACGGCACAATTCGAGCACACCCTGCTCGTGACCGAGACCGGCGTTGAGATTTTGACAGCAAGATTGGAGGATTCGCCGGGCGGCAAGGTTGCTATGCCTGCAGGATATCTTGCTGATGGCTCAAAAGCGCCAGAGACGAACGGAGAAGCGAACGGTGACAGCCAGAGTTAAGAGAAGTTGCAGTTGTTGTTACTTGCGGGAAGGCGAATGAAGGGCTAGCGACAAGTACAAGAATCGCTATATAAGAGAGCGCGCGGGGGTCGTTCTTGCCGGTTGAACGTACTTGCTCGCGTAAGTGCAAGATCAATGTCTGCCTTCATCTGCAGCCAAACGGTTGACCCACTCTTAGCTCCCGCATCGTCAAAGTCGTCCAAACTCCAAATTCAGCGACGACGTCAACTTTACTGCCTCTTAAACTTCTCTCGGCTGTCGCGCGGTCAATCGCAGCGGTCTCGTCTGCTTTTATTCTTCTTTCGTAAATCCTTTCTGCTGCTATTCTTTCTATTATGTCCAGCTGAACCGCGTGTGCTCCCCAACATGGTGAGCGAAGCACCCCCCCTTGCACGCGACTTGGCGCGTCTGCTGACATTGTCTTAGTTCTACTCTCACGAGGTTCTAACCTCGCGCAAGTATGGCGTGGCTACCGTCTGGCTGGTCGCTACGCTGGGTGCAAAGTCCACACTGAAGAAGGTCTCGCGCAAGGCCATTCTCAATGTCGACGTTGCAAAGGCATGCGAGACCATCATCACTCCCGAGTTACCCATGGCTTTGAGACTGCAGTCGAGCTTGCTGTAGGTCGCAAGGCATGCAAGTCACATCCTGCAATACACTGACGCAGGACAGGTACGGAGTCACACGTGTCTATCTCCAGCAATGCGGCTACGTCTTGACAGACGTCGAAGCGGCACGGAACAATCTGCGTGCCATCTCACGGGTGATGAAGCAAGCTGAGCTTGAAGTCGAGGGTGCGAACAAGGCTCGGTCAGTGATGACAAACCCATGCCGTGTGTGCAAGACTGACCTTCACTCCAGCGCCGACCAACTCCAACTTCCGGATGATCCAGATTTCGTCCCAGATTTCGCCTTCATGCCAGACCCAGACAACCTTGACATCGAGTTCAACGAAGAGACTCAGCAATTGAGCCAGTCTCCTAGCGGCAGTCGTCGATCCATCACAAATGGCTCTCAGCAGAGTATCGGTGGACTGGTAATCCCAACCTCAAACAATTCCTTCGTTGGCGGTCCTGTGGGTGGTATGGATCTGTTCAGCGTGCGTGGAGATTCAGGCCCAGGCACGACAAGAGTACCAGCGCAGCTGCTGGACGATGACGACCTTGGTCTGGATATGGGATTCGATGAAGACTTACCAGGCGGCGCAGATGCCAGTGTTACTCAGCGCCAACCACGTGGACCTGTCATCAGAGCAGACCGGACTGATCCGATCAGCGAGGCACGCAAACTCACAAGCGAGCCACCTGACCAGCCGATGGTGAGTGTATCGTGTTGGCGACGTTGCTCAGTCACATGGACAGTACACTGATAGATCACAGTTCAGACAAGATGATGATGGAATGCCAGCCTATGACGACTTCAACAACTTTGCCGGGGATGATGCGCAGGACCAAATCCAAGATATCACACACCAAGAAACAACTTCGGAAAGCGCTTCGGCCCCCAATGTGAGGAACAAACGCCCGGCGAAGCAGAAGAATGTGCAGATGGATCACCACACGTCGATGAACAATAGGGATTTGGCAGAACTGAACAAGAACTACCTGGACCGTATGCTCGAAGAAGGCCTAAAGCATCAGCAAAAGAAGCTGAATGCAAATGCGAAGAAGAACGCGGAGCAGTGGGTTCTCGGCGCTGGATCTATCCTGGGCCAGGGTATGCGTGGACCGCTGGACATGTTCTCAGGCGCTGCCCTGCTCGAAGCTTTCACTGGCGTCGACTTCATGGCCGGCAAGAAGCGAGCTCGTGAAGAAGATGCACATTCGAGTGACGGCCAGTCCAAGCGTAGTCGCGTTGGTGAATCGTCTGACGAGGTTGGCCGCGCCGATGATCTTCAGATGGGAGACGACTTCATGATGATGGGCGATGATACCATTGAGCAAGGTCGAGAGGCACCAACGCCGTTGGATGACCGTCACTTATCAAGCCTCTTGCCGTGGAACCAAAGTCAGGGCTCTCGGCGTCCAACAGACGTCGTTCACCCAACTTCAGCATCCTTTGGCGGTGGTCCGCAGATCAATGTCATCAGTCGACGTGGCAGCCGTCTCACTTCAGCTTCCCCTCTGATCGGTCGCGGTGTCGCGGGAAACGAGCTTGATGACTTTCAGCTTCCTCCAGGCTCCGACATTCACATGAGCGGCCTCAACGATGAGGAAGAGTTTGAACTATACGGCACTGCGGCTCAAGTTGATACTCAGACTGCAGCTCAGACTCAGTGGCAGAAAGCCGCCCTGACTGGAGAGAGTGCCAACTTCCTCGACTTCGTGCAGACCGCGATCGACGCGAATGACGATCCAGCTCAGCTGAACCAGATCGAATTCGAAAAGTTGCTGCCACCGCAGAGCAATACTTACATCGTGGCCGCTCAAGCCTTGCTGCACGTCTTGGCCTTGGGCACGACAGGCGCTCTCAAGGTTGAGCAGGAGGAGCCGTTCGGTACCATCGCACTCAGCATGACTGCTGGTGTACTCTGAGAAGAAAGGATGCGATTACTTTTCGCAGATTCAATATTCGGACATCTTGGAGCCAACTATGGCATTGTAATTTCGATGGGAAGAATGGCGGACTTGATGGTCAACATGCCTTAGCGCTGAGGCCGGGAACGTCTGAGAGTTTTCGCTACTGTTCGATGATACCTAAAAGCGATGTTGCTGTGTTCTTAGCTTCCTGATAGCGCTGCAGTACAAGTCCCAAAAGTTTGAGAGCTCTCTGCCGAAGCTTCGGACGGCTATCGTATAGAGGTGTTTTCATGCTGCTTCCAGGAAGCCTTCGAATACACGAAGTGCCTGCCTGAAATATCCTCATACATCGTGCTGTTCGATGCATATTGGCAGAAACTGATTGTATTTACATCAGCTCCTTCGGGAATTATTAGTCAGACAGTTTGTGCCCAACGGCCGCGCCATTGCAGACAACCCGGGAGCGACGTCTGCCCGTTCTCTTTCCTCCTCTTCTCACCATCATCACGTCTGCTGAGCAGACTTCCGCTATCTACTATCTGTCTGAGAAGGCGATAGCACGCAAGCGCCGAGCGAAGAGCTACCCTGGTATCGATAGCCCGCGACAGACTTTCGTTGGCGAGTCATGGCGGTGAAGACGACGAGACTGGCGATATTGGGGCGCACAGCGAACAACACGTGATGGTGAACTACGCGCTGAGCTGGAGCTGCAGCTGCAGCTGCCATGTAGGAGGTAGGTACCAGGAGGCTGTTGCGAGTGGCACTGGCCGAGTTGAGGACTGGAGGTGCAGCAATGGCCCTGCCATCGAATTTCGCGACAACGATCATCACACTTCCCTTCGCAGCTCTCCCTCGCCCTCCTCTCTCACCCAACAACACCAATGTTTTGACCTCGACATAGACAGCATTGTCTCGCGCGCCGCCACCACCTCACCCACTCCGCCATCACCACACGCCCGCCCATAAACCCCCAATCTCTTCCCCGTCACCCTCTCCGTGTATGCCAAACCCCACCTTCCGCGCTCGGAGCTGCCGCTGTAGCACTGTACTGACGTCTGATGCTCCATGGCTAATAGCTCTCTACCCGACCGACCGCACCTTGCACCACTCACCTTTCTTCCGACCTTAGCTCCGGAGTCTACCAGGCCTCATTATCCGGTCCTGCTTCCACCCGCTGCAGCTCTACTCTAGCATAGCTGCTCACTCGACCTACGTCAACTATCTCGACATGTCGGCAGAGGATCAGAACTCGCCCGCTATCGATTCGGGCATCGATGCCATCACTGATAAGCTGGGTGCTACCAACATTCAAGACGACCGGCCTCGAACGGAAGAAGAATATGCCCAAGCACAGCTTACCCTGCGAGCGATTGTGACGTCCAAGGAAGCCGGCGTGATCATTGGCAAGGCAGGCCAGAATGTGGCAGACCTCAGAGACAAGACTGGTGTTCGCGCCGGCGTGAGCAAAGTCGTGGCTGGCGTGCACGACCGTGTTCTGACTGTCACTGGAGCTCTCAATGGCATATCCGACGCGTACGGTCTCGTTGCCGATAGCTTGGTCAAAGGAGCTCCTCAGATGGGCATGGGAGGCGCTGTCGGGAACCCTAACACTCACCGTAAGGGCACGTCCATAACGCAAGTGGTCGACAGTGCTGATACAATCTAGCTATTCGCCTCCTGATCTCACACAACCAAATGGGCACCATTATTGGCCGGCAAGGACTCAAAATCAAGCAGATTCAAGATGCAAGTGGCGTGCGCATGGTCGCGCAGAAAGAGATGCTCCCGCAATCGACCGAACGCATTGTAGAGGTACAAGGCACGCCAGATGGCATACAAAAGGCAGTGTGGGAGATCGGCAAGTGCCTCGTCGATGACGAGCAGCGTGGCTATGGCACTGTGCTCTACAGCCCCTCTGTTCGCGTTCAAAGCGGTGCTCCAGCGCTCCCTCTGAATGGCACTGGCGATTCGCGCGGGTACGGCGCACCACGAAGCTTCAACAGGACTGGCAACGGTGCCGACTTCACCAGCGTTGCTCCAGCTGCATACTCACCACGCCGAAATGGTGCTCCAGAATCCGGCGGCGGTCCTCCTCCCCGAGTTGAGGACGGCGAGGATATTCAGACGCAAAACATCAGCATTCCTGCCGACATGGTTGGCTGCATCATTGGGCGCGGCGGCAGCAAGATCAGTGAAATCCGCAAGAGCTCAGGAGCACGAATCTCGATCGCCAAGGCACCCCATGATGAGACTGGAGAGCGCATGTTCACAATCACCGGTGGCCCACAAGCCAACGAGAAGGCCCTGTACCTCCTCTACGAGAATCTGGAGCAAGAGAAGATGCGCCGCAGCCAAATTCCTGAGGCCACAGCATAGGGTGCTGATCCATACTTTCAGAAGGGCGGTGTTCCAGCTGGCGCTCAGCCTGCGCAGATTTCCCCATCTCTGCTAGGCCATTGACTGCCGCAGAGTCCTTCACCACACCGGAGCTCGACTTTCTGAGCTCGACTTCTTCCGAGACTGGCCTGAAACTACTTCGACACCGCCACATCGCGTATTCTGAATACGACTATGTTCTGTTTATGGCTTACGACCATTATGACCTTTACGCTTCGACGACACGACCTCGAATGCCTAATGACGTCCCTCTGGTGGCCTCTTCACCACGCCATCGACCTCCCCCACCTCCACTATTCGAACACCCCAGCCACCACCACGACATGACTAAAAGAGTACGAATAATGCTCATGTGCTGCTTGACGCGGCGCTCACTGTTTGGAGTATAGCGCAGCGAGCAGTTGTACGTCTGCTGAGCAGGCAGGTCTTTGAAGTTGCTTATGCATAGCGCTTATACCAATTTCGACATGTAATGCTAGCAGAGAGCAGTGAAAATGAAAAGGAAGCAGTTGCAGATCTTTCAATCTTTGTTCCATCCTTGGTGGTGATATATGTCCATTGACAGCCAGCTTGGTGGTGCCATATATGTGCCATATGTGGCTCTGCATATTAGTCTCGACCGACATCTGCGACTGTACGCGTATGTCCAGACTCAAGTATTGTGAACGCCGTGATCCCTTCCTTATACCACAACTCCTATGCTCCAGCGCCTTGCATCCAGCCAAACGCCCGACCCAGCCCAAAAATCTCATTGTCATGTCATATCATATTCTCTCTTGTCATTTGCACAAACATCCACATCCCGCTTCTTCTTCTTCTCATCATCCTTCTACCTTATCATCCTTCCCAGCCCTCAGCTCAGCTCAGCTCTTAGCTCAATTCACCTGACACAGCAACTCCTGCTCCAAAATGAATTTTCCCTCTTTGTACTTCTCCGTACTCTCGTACGCGCGATCGTACTTCCATCCTACGATCTCTTTGCATTGTCGGCAGAAGATGTCGCGCACGACGTGTCGGCCGGTCGTCATGTTGCGTTCGCCGGCTTCGCCGGCTTGGATGTTTACGACGCTGTTGAAGAGGTAGGCTTTGCCGTGTTGGCCGCGGAAGTTCTGGAGTTTGTGGATTAGTGGGGATGGGAGGTAAGAGATTGAGATTGTGGAAGGGAGATGGGGAGGGGTAGGGTGGACGGGGTAAGGTGGATTTACCCTACTGATGATTTCGTCGTGGTCGGCGAGGTGGGTTTTGCAGTTTTTGCAGCCGTAGATGCGTTTGGCGGAGAGATAGACGTTGTAGGCGAGGCCCATGGTTTGGGAGAGGTTGTTGCCCTAAAGGGCCGGGCTCTGGAGCGAGCTGGAGAGCAGAACAGGAAGCAGTTGGAGGTGCTTGTTTGTGTAGTCGGCGTCGGAGCTGGATCGTTCGGTGCTGGAGGTGTTTGCGTTTGTTCCTCCTCGTGACAGCGTGCTTTCGTGTCCGCCTTCTAGTCTGATCAGCTCGGGGAGGGTCGGTATCGGCGTTGCCTAGATAGATGAGGTTCGATGTGGCTGATGGGATCGATCACATGAGCGGTCAGGTTCGGGACTCAGAGCTTAAGATATGGTAGGAGATTGGATCTTCGGTTTGTCTTGAGGTCAGGTTTCAAGATACTTGAGAGCTACAGGTGACGCTTTCTCATAGTGAGAGGTAAGGTTCATTGCCTGGGAAGGTGCAGCTTGTGATCTGATGCACATGAAGGAGTCAGTGAGCACGGGACAGTGTGGGGTCGGCTAGACTCCTGAGACATGTTGACGACATCAGTCTACCGAACCAGCCGATAAGGCAGACACCACTTAGCTACAGTAACCATGATGTGCGGTGGTTTCAACAAAATGCAGCCTCATGTATTGATTTGCAAGCAACGGATCATCTCGCAAAAATGTCGTGCCACAACAAGACAAGAATCGGAAGCTATGTTCGAGGTTCGCTATGCAAGATCCGCGGGGTAGAGAACGGATTGTGGACCGAATACTGTGGAAGCAGCGCTATTATCGTCTAATCCCGCAGCGAAGGTATGATCAAGCATGAACAAGTGCGACATTTGTCGATAAGAGTTTGCTGAGTGCTCCATCTTCATGGAACAGCTTGAATTCGTCTAAAGCTCTTTCTGCACGATGTGGTTAGAATAGAGAGTAGCTACTGCCCGCAAGTGCACCCGAAAACGACCCTCATCTAAACAAAACAAGTGCAGGCATGATTGGGAGTGACTACGCCTGATATGACTTCATACCATCTCGCCCAGGCAAAGGTACATGGTCCTCAGTATAGCTATTCATTATAGAGCGGCTGCGAGCTTTCGTTCTCCACGATCTAGCGCCGCCTGCGGAGATATAAGCCATCTTCCGGGAGTCCGAATTAGAGGTGTTTCATCGGAGCAGTTGCCAGGTCTGCCCCACTGGACAAGTGCGGGTGCACAACATGACGATATGAGCAATTGGTAGGCGTCTGCATGAAGCTTCTGCTACGCGTGTCAGCTTGCCAAGATTAGCTCTCGATAGAATCTTGCCTGAGTCGCAATTTGTTTCAACGGAGACTTCAGCGGAAGGGGAACAGCATTCCAGACCATTCCTCGAGGCCAGAGTATTCAGCTCATCACCGATGACAATGGCACAACCGTTAACACTCGGCCGTGGACTCATTCTCCTTGGAAATGTGGCGTATTCGCTGGGAGCATTCATTGCCGACTTTAACGAGACACACGTGCTCAACCCGCGGTGGCCACCTCATGCCAAGTTCCATAATGGCCAGACCATGACGCTGGGAGTCTTGCTGGCTTCGATGTCGACCTACTTCCTGTTTCGGCCGACGCGTAGCCTTGAGCAGATCAAGGACAATCTGTGGACCTCAGCAACGATAGGCTCATTCTACTGCGCTGCCGGCTTGTGTGCCATCTTGTATCCTGGGACTGCTTGGCAAGAGTATGTGTTTCTCTCTGAGAGTTATTGTCGAACACTGCTAATGGAAGACAGTCCCGAGTTTTCTGGAAATGGCGAGCAGCGTTATGTCTTTGGCGGTGTATGTATCCTAATGTGGCTGGGCTATTGGCTCGAGGGCAGGAGAATTCCAGGACCCAAGAACGCTTGAGCGTGAATGTTACGCGAGAAGACTGTACGATGGCCGTTAGTATGTTGTTGTATCTCAAACCATCCATGCTCATTTGTAGTCAGCTCATTTCCCCCGCTCCTGCCAAGCAAGACATTGGCCCCATGGCGCGATTGCTACATCTGTGATCTGTGACTTCCCAATCAACTACCTTCTGCAATTCTTCGTCGCCATCATGCCGGGTCGCGGAGGCGCCGGCAACTGGCAAGCAGCGCAAGAAGCGCAGAATACTCCCAGGGAGGTAGACATCGAAGCTCAACAGTCCTCCGCCTCGACCGAGACCCCCGTCGCCGGTCCCTCAGCACTTCGAGCGGACCAACAGTACGCTTTCAGCGGTCGCGGAGGAAGTGGGAACTCGTACAACCCAAAGGAGCTCCATCAGAAAGGTACATTTCAGAATACGGATTTGTCCCATGCTTCTGCGTCGGATGCCGCGGCTGGTTGGTCTTCGATGCTTTCGGGAGCTCAGGCCAAGGGCAGCGATGTTGTGCGAGCGGCTGGGCGCGGAGGTTCAGGCAACATGGTGTATGGTGTAACGGATGATGAGAGAGCTGCGCTTAGGAAGATGCAGGAAGAGCAAGAGGGAAAGAAGATCGCGGCGGATGTTGAGGCAAGTGTGAATGCTACGCTTGCTGAGCCGCCAAA
>JAASLG010000445.1:0-21655 GCA_013365235.1 Cercospora sesami | reverse complement strand
TCCGATCCAACTTTAGACGCTCGCGTTGTTCCTGCAGCATGCGCGCGCAGGACAGGACAAGCTCGTCGTGCAGCCGCACCGAACCTGCCGCCACGACCGCATGCTGGCCGCCGTGCAGCAGCCTCCCTGGCCGATGCAGCTGGCAGCGGTGATGAGCGCGCGCATGTGTGAAGTGATGATGCCTGCCGGGGGTGATGAGACGGAGGGAGCGGCAATGCGATCGTCGCGTGCGCTCCCTGAAGAGGGCCAAGCGTCGAGGGTGGAGTGGAGCCCAGCGGTGTTCGCGAAGAAGTCAAACGGCATTGGCGACGACGAGGTGGCCGGGCGTGGCAGCGTCGTCGACGAGGTGCACAGCGGACGCCGACAGCGCACTCGCGGCGGTGGCATCGTGGCGGCGCGTCGGTCGTGCGTGTGCAGGCGAGCGTGTGCAGCGGTCGTTTGTCGATACGGTGGTGCCCAGGCCAGGCGATTGCCAGGCCCTCATTTACTCCTGGTCTAGTCGCCCTCACCCGTCTGGCGTCGTCCGTTGGTGTGTGTCGTTGTCGCGCGCATCTTCCTCCTCCTCCTCCGCCTCTCTTCCCTTCTACTCTTCTTGTCCATTGCTGCTGCTCCGCTCCGCTGCTCGGCGCCGGCATCGCGTGCTCTTCGTCGCCCTCGCTCCGCCCTGGACGGCCGCCGCTCGCTCCTGCCTCTGGCCGCCGAGCCCTTTCACTCGTTTGTCTGATCTCTGGCGTGTTTCAACACCCTGGCCCGCCTGTCTGTCTGTCGCACACAGCCCACCTGCTGTTGCTGCCACTGCCGCTTGCGCACACGCACCCACGCTCGCTTCCTTCTCTGCTCGACGACCGCGCGATTCGATTCCACCACCACCGCTACCACCACCACCCGTCGCCTGGCGCGCACATGCTCAGCACCACGATCCCCTCGCCCTTACCCCCACTGCTGAGGCCGGCCTTGCGCGCACACCCACTCCCACTACTCCGCTCGCTGTGCTGACCGGATGTCTGTTCCGCTCCCGGACCACTCCCTGAGCGGCCACTGTTCGGGAATCTACGAGAATACCCTTTACGTACTCAACAACGATGGCCGTCTCCAATCACTTTCGTTAAAAGAAAACGCAACATGGACCGAAGAACAGCGCGCCGAGACAGTACGAGCCCCGGCTTGTGCACAGTCAGCAGGGCGGGACGCTGCGCTGTTCGTGATCGGAGGTAGCAGCGAGAACGATGAATACATGGGCTTGCAGAAGTACTCATTCAGCAGTGCGACATGGGAAAGCCTGTTTCCAGTTGTGAACAACCTGCAGAACCGAGTAAACCATAGCGTCGCCTATCTCGAGGACTCGGACTCCATTCTCGTGTACGCTGGCTTGCAAGAGACCACGGGCTCTGATCTATCCTCACAGACCTTCCTGATCTCCGCCCAGCCGCCGTACAACATTCGCTCCTTTACTTCCAATGCTCCTCCTGCCAACAAGCCAGTTCTCACGGCCTGGAACGGCAGTCATGCGGTCATGGCCGGCGGTCAGACCTTGTCCAACCAGATCTGGCTGTTTGGACCTGATGGAGGCTGGACACAACATCCGACTGATCTTCCTGAACCGCTGCATCCCGCCTCTCGAGCCGCATTGATCGATGGTGACGATGGCAGCAAAGTGCTGCAAGTGTATAATGTGCACACGTCGCCCAATACTGCCCAAGGACTAGTCCTCTTGAACGACGATGGCCAGCCCGCTCGCACCGGACAGCTTGTCGGTCGAACGCGGTCTTCAGGATCAGACTCAGAATCGCAAAACCAGAAAAGGGACCTGAGCTTATCCGATTGGCCTTCGTACAACGACACAAATGCTCCTACCGCCACCCGGACCGATTGCTCAATAGCCCAGGGGCCAAACGGAACGATTATCATGGCTGGTGGCAACGATGAGGAGCCTCTCGTCATGTACAACCAGAGAGAGAATTCTTGGATCGACGTGAATCGATTCTTCGAATCAAAGCAGCAACAAATTCTCCGCCCCTCCTCTACGACCTCATCTACCACAACGCCGACATCAACAACACAGTCGACAGCTACAGAGAGTTCTTCGGACAGTGGTGCGGCCGGCACATCAACACACGATCGCACGATGAAGACTCTTGGCATTACTCTAGGCACTCTCTGCGGTATCGCTGCTCTCTTTATTCTCATTCTCTTGTTCTTGAGGTGGAGGAGGCTGAAGCAAAAGAACAAGTCTGGCGCCAATCTGCACGAGAAGCAGCGCGATGGCGCTGGAGACGGCATGGGCAATCGCCTGAGCTTTGCGGATCGAGGCGCTTCTTTCATGAAGGAAGCTGGCATGTCTACGCATGATTTATCACCTCCAGACCGGACGAATCTTGAGCGCGCCAATGCCGGGTCGCACAGCTCTCTGGCGATCATCACCAACAAATGGGCTGGCAACAAGGGCAATCCATACGGCCATGCACAGAAGGCGAGTTTCGAGAGCACTGCTCACCTTGTTAAGGACAGGGAGGGCAATGAAGTCGCTGCTGAGAATCACGAAATGATGGACATTGGGACGAAGAGGGCGCTGCCAAACTCGACCTTAGCTGTTCCTGGGGCTGTTGCTAACGGCACCGCCCTCGACAAGGATACGCGCATTGAACGAAAGCGGAGCTCTGGCTGGTCAAAATACTTCGCGACCAGCGCGCCAGAGGGACCTAACGGCTTATCGCATATCCCTTCAGCATATGTCAAGCCCACTTCAGTTGGTCGCGACGTCGATTCAGAGTATTCCATGGATGGGCGGCCTTCGACGGCGTCCAGGATTCCGTCCTCCGCTCTCGTGCCGCCTCTTGACATTGACTTCACAAAGACTATGGACGGTCAACGCCTCTCTCACGTGGCTTCCAAATCGCCCGCTTTTATGGATTCGCGGGAAGACCTTGCGAGAACGGGGAGTGCTGGCGTTGCCTCAGATGGTCAGCAAGGGCAAATTGTGGATCCGCGCAGCTCGCAAGCAACGAGCATCAACTCATATGACAACCGCTCCACCATTAGCAGTAACGTTACGAGCGAGTACTTCCACGAGACACATACGCCGTGGACGCCGATGAATGGAGACGTTGCCGACCGCGGGCGTGCTACAAGTAGTGTGTACACCAACAGCGTTCGCGCGCCTTCCCGCGGCCGATCCACGGGCTTCTTTCCTGGCGCTGGGACAAGTTACAAACCTTCTACCAAAGTCAAGCTCAGTTCCACGGCTGGTCCGTCCTCTGAGTGGGCTTCGCCGAGGGCACCCGCGCTATTCGCTAAGCCTGCTGAGGACCGTGATAGCACCGTGACAGTCTTTCCAGGAGCTCCAGCGGACGATACATCACGCGCGCATCCAGGTCTCGCAGACCTTCCCCCACCGCGAGCGCCGGGCCTGTCCAGTCGACCCGCAGAGGCACGCGATAGCACTGTGACAGTCTTCCCTGGGGCAGACTACCTCGACAGCCCTCCACGAAAGCGCGATCCTCAAGCTACAGCTGGAGCGCACTCAGAGTCTAGGCCGACCAACACAGATATGAGCTGGCTGAATCTTGGTCTTGGCAGCAAACGAGAGGCTTGAGACAAGGACGTTCGCGGTTCTTGAAACGAATTATTGTTCCCCAGCAACAGCTTTTTACGTACAATTTGCTGCATGGCGGAGCGACGGCGCTGGTCGAGCCATCCGCCACTACAGACAGGATACCCACGGCCTTCGTCATCATGTCACAGCTACTAGATAGGACCACTCTGCAGCATTGTTTTTGTCATGGGGGAACGAGAGATACCACAGCCGAGATTTGTCTTGCTTTTCCAACATGTGTTCAAAAAGTGTACATAGTTCATAATGTCTCACGGTGCAACGACACCCGCAATGTCAAACGGCATTGCCGTTAAAGAATACAGGTTGAGCATGTTCGAGGTGCGCATATCACGAGCCATCAGCAACCGTCGTACCTTCTAGCTTCGCACATGCAGAAGCTCACGAACAGGCATGCGCTGTGACCAATCAGAATTTAGCTGATTACCTGCGAACCTTTATGTACCCTGCACTACCTCTTTACTGCTCATAGCTTTACTGCAACGGCTTTCACAAGACATCAAACTACGACTGGCGGCTCCAGTCGTCAACGCAGCCAACATGGTTCTCGCGTGTCTCAAGAACGTGCTCTTTCCCGCAAAGAAAGACGGGGAATTTCAACGCCTGCTCGATGCAGAACATGGTCCGCGACAACAATCCATCGACACCAACACCACCCTCGACGCTCTTAATGATGAGCAGAACGAGAAGGGCTCTCGATCTTCCCTGTTCACATTCCACATTTCTCCAAGAGTGGTCTCGGATGCCACGATAGGCCTCTCAGACGGTTTGACGGTCAGCGCCTTCCTACATTGAACGCCGAACGAGATAACTAACAATCGCCGCAGGTACCCTTCGCATTAACAGCCGGTCTATCAGCCCTGGGCACCACCGATCTCGTCATCTACGCTGGTTTCGCGGAGCTCGCTGCCGGAGCGATCTCCATGGGTCTTGGCGGATACTTGGGTGCAAAAAGTGAAGCCGACGCATATTTGACGACACTTCAAAAGACCAGGAACATTGTGGCTACCGATCCTCAGGCTGCTTGTGATATGGCTCGATCGACATTTTGCGAGTACAGCTTGTCTCTCGACTCGCTGGATGCCCTCATGAAGGATTTGCAGTCTGAGGGCAGGTTGGTGGATTTCTTGATGGCGTTTCATCATGGACTTGCTGAGGCCAACTTTCCATCATCGAAAGCGTATACTGCCGGTCTTATCATCGCTGCTGGATACTTTCTCGGAGGTCTGGTGCCGCTCCTTCCGTATCTGTTCTTTGAGCGTATCAGCGAGGCGTTCAGGTGCAGTGTCATTGTCATGGGTGTTGCATTGTTCGCATTCGGTTGGCTGAAGACATCGGTTCTTGGGGAGTGCAGCCGCTGGGTCTGTTTACAAAACGCTATTCAGGTAGGCATCTCCCAGACAACATTCTTGCGTCTTCATACTAACATGTGCTCCAGATGCTCGTACTCGGAGCAATCGCCGCTGGCGCTGCTATGGGCTGCGTGAAGGCCATCGGAGGATGAAGCATGAGCAAGCTCATGCAGTCTTTTCATGACGATTTTTTGGATGCGCTTGGAGCTTCACATCCTCTACTATGATCCCCAGTATCCAGCAATTGGCGAGGAAAAAGAGGATGCCGGCAAGCCAGAGACCAGGAACAAATGTGGAGTTACCCAGGAATTCGAGCTGAAAGCCCTGCTGCAGCCAGAGGGCTTGACCCGCAACCCATAATAGCAGTGCCGTGATTCCAGTTCGCGGCTTGCGTAACAACGATGACGAAGGGAGGTAAAATGGCAAGAATACCATGTACCATAGAAAGTACTGTCTTGAGGTCAGCTCATAGTGTCCTTGCGACAGAGTAATTTCAAGATTACCTGACTTGTGCACACTTTGTTGAATGTCACAAAAGCAAAGGTCTGTGCCAGCATAGTGCTCGGCAAGTCGGCTTTCGCCAGCAGCAGAGGAATTGCTGCCACAGCGAGCACGAGTTGAGGCACGAAAGCCAACGATTCGATGTGGAAGCCAGAGTCCGCGGCTTGCGAAGAGCTCAAATGCAGGAGTGTATTGTAGACTGAGAAGTTATGTCTGTGGTCGATTCTGGTGAAGTGGTAGGTGAAGCTGTGCTCCACGAAAGGATGGCCATATCTAATATCCTCAGTGACAAGATCGTGCAGAGAGGAACAACGGAGGCTTACATGTAGAACATGACAATATTTGAGGCCATGAAAGTGATGAAACTGGAGCCCACGAGATAAACACGATCTCGATTGATCAGAGCTACAAGCTCGGAAAACGAAGTAGGCAGCGCGCTCCCACCTGGTGTGGAGGGGGCGCTGCCGAGCCACCAGAAGATGCTTGCTGCATAAATGAAGGGATAGATCTTGAAGTGAACTGCGAAGCCCAAGAGAGCGCCTGCTAACACGATGTGCCTGCGCAAGACTGCCCATAAGGTGGCTATCACTAGCACCGCAAGCAAACCTTCAGAGCTTCCTCGCGTGCTGATGTTGGCGACCATAGGGTTCAGCAGCCATATGCTGGCGAACTTGAGCGCGCGAGTGCTGGTCAGCCCCTGGCTCCGCAGGATGCGATAGGTGAAGAAGCCCGTGATGACATCTCCGGCTGCAAACAGTGCTTTGCCAAATTCAAACCAGAGGCCAGACCAGGTGGTGGGCAGCAGCAGCCATGCTAACAGAGGCGTATAGCGATAAGTCGCGCGGTCATAGGGTGAGCGGCCACGAGCGACGTATCTGGCGGCGTCGGTGAAGACCAGGTAGTCAATATCGGTGTACTTGATGGCACGATTCGCGTCCTGCCAGCGGCCGTACAGCAGCAGCACAACTCGCACGGCGATGGCCAGCGAGAAGACGACTGCCGGGCGCCAGAAGCCGGCGGACGGAGCGGGGCGGCTGCTGCTTTGCATGCTTGGGGGTGAATTGTTGTGATACCAAGCCAGGTGAGGGCGCGACGACATTGCGGAGACGCGCCGGGCCCAAATCTTTTGTCGACGCCGCCCCCTCCAGCAACTCCGCTGCACCCAACATTGCCGCACATGACAATCATGACCGTGGCGTTTCCATACTCGCGCTATGCCTGCCCGTGCAGCGACCTCGTCGGCGCTCCCACTGCCACGGCGGCGGAGGATGAGGGCGACGACGAGACTTTCAACCCGCACGCGCCACGCGCCGCCTACTCGCTGCATCCGCTCGAGCAGCTACTATACTGCGACGAATGCAATGCACCGCGCTGTCTGCGGTGCTGCAGCGAGGAGATGATGTGCTGGTATTGCCCAAATTGCATGTTCGAGGTGCCCAGCAGCGGCGTCAAGGCCGACGGCAACAGGTAATGTGCGACACGGCGACCATGCGCTGCTGTTGACACTTGCCACAGGTGCGCACGACAATGCTACGACTGTCCCGTCTGCCACGCAAATCTCGCCGTCACTGTAGCTGACGCCTCCAAGAACCGCTCCGCCCAGCCGCATCTCAAGCCCGAGGACGCGGCGGCGGCGGCCAGCGAATCGTATTTCCTGCTCTGCCAGTATTGCCACTGGAGCTCGCTCGATATTGGCGTGCGCTTCAGTAAACCGACCAAAGTCACCGAACAATTGAGCAGGCTGTGGAAGTCGCGTATAGCTCAAAGCGCGGAGCAACACGATCAGCAGCCAGGTCCGCAACACGATGCCGCATTTGCCAACTTGACTCGATTCTACAAGGACCAAATGAGTGAATCAAGCGACCAGGCGAACCTCTATTCCAACAGTCCATACAGCTCTCCAGCGAATCTGGCTCGCATCATGAGTCTCTATGGGGGACTGTCACACAATTCGCTCAAGAAAAGCCGAGAGAAGCCCCAACCCATGCGAGAAGCTGGCAACCATGCAGAGGGCGTTTCTACTTTCACCGCGGAAAGCGACAATGCAGACGACGAAGCGATCGACAGGATGAGGCGACTCGGTCTCAAGAGCACCTCAACGCAGTCCCAACGTCTGCAGTCACCTTACAACTTCGATGCTCGACTCATGGAGCACACCTGGCCCGTTGCTACAAAACTCCGAGTTCGAAGGGGAAAACGATGCAGGACATGTCGACAATTTCTCGTTCGCCCCGAAACGAAACCGGATCGACTGCGATACAAGATTCGGTTACTTGCATCCCAGCATATCCCGCGACTACTCGCTAGACCTTTATCATCTACGGGTCCGACACCGAATCCAGCCTTTCGAATACGCACTGAAGCTGTGGATGAGGTCAGGCTACAGCCCTATCAGACGCTCCAGTATGTTCTGACTGTACGCAATCCCATTTTCGAGACAGTGAAAATCTCACTTGCGACTCCTGCCACGACTCCGGGTCGAATACAATCCAAGGTTACAATCCTGTGCCCTTCATTCAGCGTTGGACCTTCCGGAGACATGTGGGACGAGGCATTGTCTCACTCTACAACTAGTGAGGGTGGTAGACAGGCGGCCATGGCATCGCTGACGGGTGCACCTGATGGCGACCGCCAGCCCGAAGCAGGCAAAATCTGGGAACGTACGCGAAACACAACATCGGTAATATTGGAAGTTGTTCCCGGCGGGCTACAGCGACGTCCCAGTATCGTCTCCACCTCTGATGACGGCCAAGAAGGTGAGCTGGCGGAGGACGAGGACATACTGGAAATACCAGTTTACATACGAGCCGAGTGGGAAGCAGATGCCAGCGGGCATGAAGCGTTGCACCATGAGGGAAAGACCAAATCTAGTGAGAGAGTGACCAAAGAGCTAGCCTACTGGTGTGTGCTGGGACTGGGGAGGATAATGGTTAGCAGATGAAAGCTGACTGCGCGGCATGATTTTGATCTGCGAAAAGTCAAGGCTGCATGAAGCATGTGTAACATGTGACGACGACTCGGCAAAAGTACCGACATCGTGGAGTCGAGCGGACCGAACAGGACACTCCCATTAGCGTCTGGATTGCTCTGCCCAATTGCAGCGCGATAGCCTGGAAGCAGAGACAGATCGCAAACATTTGTTCTGCATGATGCGACATGCCATCGCACTCTATCCAAGGCACCCTAGTCAAGATGCGCTTGACAGGCCGGAGGTGATACAGTCCGTGCCTCAAGGTATATACGTTCAAGCCTCTTCACAGCAGGTCTCCTTCGTTTCGCAATGTACGAGGCCAGCGAGAAGGGTGTGCTTCGCATACATAAGCATGAGCAGGCGGAGAATATACAGCCTCAGTGAGCGGCGGCAAACTCACCATCGCCTATTACGGGAGCAAAGCCACTCACTTACTCATCAAGACAATGTCGACTTTCAACTTACTTTCAATATCCTCTTCCATTTGAACTGTCAATTGCGGATTGAGTTTGACATCGAGCACCACCACTATCTTGTGTATGTTTTCTCCCTCTTTTGACCCGTATGCACTACAGTCGCCCTTACACGAACTTGTGTTCCATGCAGCTCGACCGTGCATAAGGCCCACCGATGCACAAATCTCGTAGAACTTCTGAATGTAAAGAGGTCGCACGTTCAGCAAAGTAATATCAGAGTATGGGGCAAAGGTAAAGATGGAGTGGAATGACGAGATCAAATAATGATCAACAGAACAGTTGTGCGCATGTTCTGTTGAAGCGGCTTTGGCGCCGCAGATGTTGAGACAAGCAAACGTCTCAGGATTTGCCATACACTGCCGCAACCACGCAGCATAGCTCGTCCGTCTGAGCAGCGTAGATTTGTCTACTGTCAGACATTGGTGAACAGAAGTCGCAGATGTTGGAGACAGCGTAGAAATGGAGGAGAAGTGCGATCCCCAACCAGCAAGACCCACCACGATAAAGCGATTGCGTGGGCAGGATACGATGCAGCGGTTCGTTCGCGGCTATTCTGCTATCCAACCACAGATCGAGCTCCGGCCACTGCCTCGACTACCATGCACGCACGCGCACCCCCTGTTCGTATTCCACCCCAACCCGCACTCTGGTCTGTTCCATTTGTCCATACGTTCACTGCCTGATTCCCAAATGCACAACTTCATCACCATCGCTTTGATCGCAGCATCGTGCTTTCCGCAGACGCACAAGCTCATTTAAGCCGCTCCTTGGCGCTGCAGTGCGCTCGGCACGTGTGCCTTTCGGAACATGCTCCTGACACGGCTCCCGAGAGCCACGAAAGCCATTGTCTTCGCCGTTGCCATATTCGTCACTGTTCTTGCTGTCCTGCACCTCAATGGACCGACATGGCGGACTTCACCTGGAGCACAGCCATTTGCCTACGAACCGGCCGATGGCATGGTGAGCCATGATACCACAGGATCTGTGTCCGCCGCTCAACAACCCGCGGACCCCGTCGACAGCCCTCATCAACTTCCTTGCCAAGCATTAACAGGTGGCGACGATGTACTCGTGGTCATGCGGACTGGTGCGACCGAAGTGAAAGACAAACTCCCAGTCCATCTCAACACGACCTTTCAATGCTACAAGCATCTTGCCATCTTTTCCGACTATGCCGAAACATTTGAAGGCTACCAGATTCACGACGTTTTAGCGGACATCGCAGAAGACATCAAAACTACTCACGAAGACTTCTCACATTATCAGCATGTCCTACAAGTGGGTCGCGAGAATCTCGCGACTGAAGAGCTCTCTGGCAAAGTCAGCTTGGAAAGTGGTCCCGTTGGGAAAAACGACAATGCAGGATGGCGTCTCGACAAGTGAGCACCGCATTCCCCATGCACTGTCTCGTGAATTGTATTGACTTCGTACGCAGATGGAAATTCCTTCCAATGCTCAACGCCACATACGAAATGTACCCCAACATGAATTGGTACGTTTTCGTAGAGCCCGATACATACGTGGTATGGAGTAACATGTTGCAATGGCTCTCGACAATGGATCCAAGCAAGCCAGCATACTTTGGCAGCGAGGTGATGATCGGAGACGATATTTTCGCTCATGGCGGTAGTGCATTCGTGCTTTCATCTGCCGCGCTGAAGATTGGCGCAGAGAGCTACAGGCAGCACACCAGAGATCTGTGGGATTACACAGGTGGCCATTGGGCTGGAGATTGTGTGTTAGGTGTGACATTACACGACGCGGGCGTCGATTTGACTTGGAGCTGGCCGATGTTTCAAGGTGAGTGCTGTCCATCTTCGACTATCATCAGAGCTGATTACTTGTAGGCGGCAACCCATCTTTGATGGACTGGACAGAAGACAAAGGTGAAGACCGGAAGCTGTGGTGTCTACCAGCTCTCTCATACCATCATTTGAACCCAGACGAAAAGCGTCATCTCTTTGAGTTCGAGCAGGAGTGGATCAGGAAGCATCACGTCGGCTCTATCTGGAAAGACAGTTCGGGGCCGATTTTGCATCACCGCGACCTCTACAAGACTTACGTGCGTCCACAGCTGGAGTCTCAAAAGCAAGACTGGAACAATTTTCCTGAAACGACCTTGACAGAGATGACATCCGATGAATGCCGTGAGCATTGCGAAAGGGATTCTACTTGTGTACAGTACGCTGTCGATGCAGAAGGCCGCTGCGCAATTGGCACGCAGTTCCGACTAGGTCAAGCCCAAACCGGAGTCCACTCTGGCTGGATCGTGGAACGCGTGGACACGTGGGCGGCCAATTTGGACGACTATTGCTCGGGAAAGAATACGTGGACGGTGCCGTGAATGCTGTGCGCCCTCAGCGCCACCTGTTTGACAACCTTTATTTGGCCATATTTGGAGTATATTAAGCCTGTCCTCTCATGGACCGGCAGATTGACGAATCTCAACGACAAATTCACCTCGACAAGAGTGGCTCATACATCGGGCCTGAACACGGTGTACATTGGAAATGCGGCAGATAATCTGAAGCGGTTTCAAGGAGTACTCCGTCGTGAATGGGCCTCGCGATAACGAGAACGAATTGCCGCAGCTCGCCATGGACACGTCATGACGTATCGGAGTCGTTGCGAGCGAAAAAGGCACAAGTGAAAGTCATGGTAACATGAAAGCGCTGGGTCAGATTTTGACGCATTCTATTTGCTGCGCTAGCTCACAACTCGATCAAGCTCTCTTCCTTCACCGGTAGAGCGTGCTGTGGCGCGTTCGGTAGGGCCGTCAGCTGCTGCGGCGGTGGCATCGTCTGCTGATAGTAGTATTGCTGCGATGGCTGTGAGGGCTGCCGCTGCAATGGAGGCTGCGATGGCTGCTCCGGGGGTTGTACCGGATGTGACGGATGTGGCTGCTGTTGCGGCGCTTGAGGGGGCTGTTGCTGATGGCCGTCACGATAGTAATTAGCCGCCGAGTCTCCTTGGAGGTGTGTCGGGGCTTGTGTTTGTGGATGATGGCTATGTTGCTGCTGGGGGACAAAGTGCTCGACAGGGGCGGCATTCTCGGGCTGACTTTGGTAAGGTTGGGCTGGGCGGTACATACTCTCCGTAGCCTGCTGCTCGTAGGAAGGGACGCGTTGCCTATCATACGAAGGATACGGTGCTGACTGTGTCTGCGGCTCAGCGTATGCATTCCGTTGCGGCACGTTCTGATATGACTCCATAGGCGGAGCATTACTACTGTAGTAGTTTTCGGCGCCGTATTGCGTGTCCCCGCCGACAGGATTGAGCTGAGGATATTGAGAATACATTGCTGGCGCATGTGAGGCAGCGTGGTACCTGCTTGAATTGTACGCGCTCGCCATTCTTTCTTCCAGCATGCGGTCGTAATAGCGAACCACGGTGGCGAGCTTTGAATGGAGATCCAGGAGTGTATCATGCTTGCTCATGGTCTCGCCATATGTGCGTGCGAGCTTCGGACGCAGCGTACCGATACTTTCGTACAGCTCCTGTATTTGTGGTTCGCGAAGGATTGTACCGGGAGGCTGATGCTGTAAGCGGTCCACTAGCGTCGAAAACAGGTTGATGTTCTCAGCTTCGACGGGAGTGAGTTCGAATTGCGAATTCGCTCGATATTGTGACGGGCCGGGCTCTGACTGCGAAGCCGCTTGCTCTTTGAGCTCGCGTGCATGCCGTGTCTTTTGTGCTTCCATATCCTGCAAACTTGCGGCAATGGCTGCTTTGAGGTCCGCATCTTCTTCTTCGCTATCCGCTTGTGCCGTATTGTGCTGTGCCTTGGTCGTCGTCTTGCTCGCTGCTGCTGACTGCGACTGCGGAACGTAACCCGCTCCCTTCTGCGTCTTACTCTCCTCCAAGCTCATTTCAAGTGCTCGTTTCAAATCGGCATCGAAGCTATCATCAGTGACGCGGGCGCCTCGTGGTTGCATGCGTTCTCCTGCAGCGTATCCATTCGGAGCTTCGGCAATGGTAGCGGAGCCCGCGCCGGATCCTTGCCACAATGTTCGTGGCGCAACATGCGGACTCTGTGGCATACCCCGGGCTTTCTCTACCAATTTTGCGTAGCAGCCATCGTCCACGCGTACGGGCTGCACAATGCCCAAATGAGGCAGTGGGAGACTCTTGCTCGAGCAAGTGCCACAGAAGACATTGCCGCAGTTCCGACAGTGATGTTTTCGATTCGTAAAGGTGAATTTCTCGCGGCAGCGCATGCACACATCGCTATCAGTCCACTCGGGCGGAGCAGACGAGTCGAACATGCTGCTGGCAACATTGTTCCGGGGCGGGAAGCGGAAGCCCTCGTGCTGCAAGGTGCGATATGTCTCGGAGAGGTAGCTCAGGGTGTCGCGGTGCTGTGCGGCTGAGGCCCAGTCTTGCAGCAGCTCGAGAATACGGGCTTGCACGTCGTGATTCGTTGTGCCGGGCGGGCCGCGCAGGAGACTGGTGAGGTTGTCGACGAATTCGCGCGAGGCAATCTCGGCGAGGAAATGGGAGCCACCGTTCTTGACGCATGTGTCTGTCAGACTGAGGGCGGCGAGCTGCACGTTGGGATTCTTGTGGCCGATGCGACGCTTGAGGCTGCGCATGGCCTCGCGAGGCGCCACTGTCTTGCTGCGAATAACATCGCTAATCTCGAGGTTGAGCGCGATATCCTCCAGCGAGCTGGCCGTCGCCCGCTCGATCTGCGCATCGAGTTCGGCGTTTGCCGCATTGCCAAACCAAGATGCCATCTCCGCTATTCTACACGTGAATCAGGCAGAGATGGCTGCCTACCACATCCTGTGGAGCGGACAGCTTATCTGTAGGAGCGTTGGCGGCGGTGATGGATATCGCGGCGGCGGTGAGGGCGGAGTGGAATAGACGTGGTGAGGACTCTTGGGCGTGGATAGTGGACAGGGAGAATTGGTGGAGAGATGTTGGTAGAGAGCTAAGACTGGATGAGGAAGGGACATGTGAAGTCAGAGAGCTCCGACGTCACTGGACTGATCACTGCGGCCTGCACGCTTCACCACGCCCACTACAACTGCTTTGTACACGAACCACGTCTCAACTCTGTCGCCCACGTACGACTCCTTGCCACCGCTCTCTTGAGTCCGACTCGCATTCGCCCAGCGCCTGCCCGCGATTCCCACTTCCACCGACTACTCAAAGTGCAGCGACTAGCAGGCCGCAAGCGCACACCCAAACGTCTGCCTGCGACATGCAGTCGTGCGACTCATCACCGCCATGAGTGCCGCTCCGCCGCTTCCACCTGCACCTCCTAGCCACCATGTAGAATCTCCGGGCCACCATAGTGGCATGGGCACGGGAAATGGACCAAGCAACGGGCAATTGAACACTTCTGCCCAAGCAGCAGGCGGGGGAGGCAGTGGCAATGGGGGCGGCGAACGTGTCTTCTCGCACATCACCGACCTGCAGGCCGAAGCTCTCGCCAGTCTCAGCAGCAATGGCCAGTCCATCACGCAGCTCCTCGCAAGCGCAGAGAAATCTTTCAATGATGCCAAGTTCAAGATCGACTACCGCCGCCCCGACATGGCCTTTGTCGACTATCTACGCGCTTCGGAGATCGCTGTAGAAGTGGTGCCGCGCCACCGCGACTATATTCACTTCATTCACGACCAACATGGGCAGCAAAAGCTGCAAGTGTTGCAGAGGCGCATCACCGGTCTCGCGGACCAATTTGCCAGCATCAAGCAGATTATCGTGAATAACAACAGTCGCTATGGCACAGTGCCACGATCTCAGCGGCAGAATGCTGGTGAGGTACTAGGCGTCGAAAATGGTTCGCCCAAGCCCAGCGGGCACAAGGTGAAACCTTCAATTTCTCCCAAACCTGATAAGCTGCAAGGACGACCGATCTCTGCCATCGGCGGACGTACTCCGCAACCGATGGGCCAGAACTTGGACGACCGTTTTGCAAGACTGCGTATATCTGGATCAAACACGCCAGGATCAAGAGCCTCCCTATCCTCACTCCCCGCGGCTTCGATGCCATCCGCGAGCGATTATGGCGGGGCCTCAGTAGCAATCCCGTCCAGAGTTAAACCTCAGGGGCCTCGCCAAATGCTTCTCGACACCGAGCTGGCGGTTACCATGCCCAAGGCGCCTAGTCCGACCTACAGTCCGGCGAGGAACATGCAGACGACAGGGGACATAGCCCCGCCTCGACACAGTGCGCGAAGCCTCGCACCCTCACGCAAGTCGACACTCATCTCAAATCCGTCTGCCACAACCTCGTTGGCAACGGCCGAATCGCAAGAATCTGCTGCCGCGCCATCTAACGGAGCGCCACCCGTACCATTGCCGCGCCGGAAATCGGTGCACATGCCAATGGAGACACGCATCACAGCAGCCAAGCTACACGACTACCTCGAACGCTTCAACATCATGCTGATTGATTGTCGGTCGCGCATAGACTTTGATCAAGGCCACATATATTCACGAAATGTTATCTGTGTCGAGCCGGTGGGCCTTCAACAGGGCATGAGTGCGGAGCAACTCGCCGAAAAATTGATTCTCTCGCCCGATGACGAACAAGACATTTTTCATAACCGAGACCAGTACGATCTCGTGGTCTACTACGACAACGACACGAAATCTGAGAACTTTCTGTCGCGGCCCCAAAACGAAGCAGAAACGCATCTAAAGTATCTGCATGAGGCTCTTTACGACTTCAATCAGGAGAAGAAATTACAAAGACCTCCAATAATCTTGGTCGGCGGCATCGAAGCTTGGATAGACTTGGTGGGAAATGCAGCCCTTGTTAGCGCTGCCACACAAACTCGACCCAAGCAGGGCCGACCCTTGCAGCGTCGACTTGCCATCAGAGATGGTCAACAGAGGTTGCCGAAACAACGTCTGCGGGACTACAATCCTCTCGACGCTGAAGAAGAACAGAAATGGCGCGATCGCGCTCAGAGTGAGAGCGTGCCTGAAGCATCATCGTTCGCTCAACACGAAGCGAACGAAGGCGAGAGCGATGATACAGATGAGATCCTCAGGTTTCCAAACATCGACGAGTTCAACGCGAGGTTCCCAGATGCTGGAACGCTCGCTGCACAACCACCTGCACGCCCAGCATCTACCCCCGTACCGTCTGGGTTCGATGTTCCCAAGTACCCTCCAACCCCGGAACATTCTGTGTATCCACATCCACCGCCGCCTGCGCGGCCACCACCAGCAGCGCCAAGAGTCAGCTACACTGGCGTCAGCGACCGAGCTG
The DNA here is from genome assembly GCA_013365235.1 of Cercospora sesami. NCBI lineage: Eukaryota > Fungi > Ascomycota > Dothideomycetes > Mycosphaerellales > Mycosphaerellaceae > Cercospora > Cercospora sesami. Next base: position 5,517 of record JAASLG010000445.1, on the reverse strand, counting down.
TCTCTCAGAACACGCCTGTTCCGAGAACTTCGAGTCAGCTGCTACCCTATGTGCCTCAGCGTTACCTGGCGCAGAATTTGCGACTTCCAAAGACGGGCATTCAGAACTTCGGCAACACTTGCTACATGAATGCGACATTACAAGCTCTTTCTGCAACCACGCCTTTAACCATCATGATGTTGGATGACCAGTACAAAAGACTGGTACAAAAGGACAACTGGAAGGGCAGCCGTGGGCTCTTGCCTGAGATATATGCCAACACGGTGCGGTCATTATGGGCGCGTGATGTGGACTACATCAAGCCCACCACGCTCCTTACTTTCTGTGGGCGCCTGAATAGCACGTTCAAGGATCCGAATCAGCAACAGGACGCTCAGGAATTCTTCAGCTTTATTGTGGACTGTCTGCACGAGGATTTCAATGCGGTCTGGAGCAAGAATCCTCTGCGTGTGCTCACTGACCAAGAAGAGGCGAAGCGGGAGCGCATGCCCGCCCTTGTGGTGGCCAAAACGGAATGGGGTCGCTATGTACATCGCGAGAATTCGTTTCTCACGTCGCTGTTCTATGGCCAGCACTCTTCTAGGTTGCGATGTTCGCATTGCAACTTTACCAGCACGACATACGAAGCTTGGGCTCTGCTTCAGGTGGAGATACCGGATGCGCGAGACGCACAGCTACAGGACTGTCTCAGGGCGCACTTCAGAGACGAGCTGCTCGACAAAGAAAACCAGTGGTCGTGTCCCAAGTGCAAGACACCCCGCAGAGCCGCGAAGAAGTTGACCATGACCCGCGCGCCCCCTTTCCTGGTCGTAGCACTCAAGCGCTTCAAAAGTAATGCGCGAGGTGACCAGCGTAAATTGCGGACGGCAGTCCGCTTCCCGCTCACTGGTCTAGACATGGATGAATTTATCCTTCCGCAGCCTTCACCTCAGGAGGCGCAAGAGATTGCCCGAAATTATGGGCAAGATGCGCTGAAGGTGGAAGATTCGCTTACACCGCCGTATATGTACGATGCTTATGCGGTTGTCCGACATCTGGGCGATTCGACAAGAAGCGGCCACTATACCGCACTGGTGCGTGATAAAGCTCGATCTTGCTGGCGGCATTTCAACGACACTAGATACCAGGACTTCCAACCCGAAAACATGAGGCCGGATCAAGCCTTGGACAATGAACAGGCGTATCTCATTTTCTACCAGCGCCGTCCGGTCCACGAGACGAATGGCAAATAGAATTATGTAGCGTTCGAGCGATCAAAGTGTCGCCCCAGCCGGCGTTGCGGGGCACACGTCTTCACGAGCATGAAACTTCCTAGCACTTCTTCTGATGCAGCGTTACTCCAGACTTTTTTGGAGCTTTGTTGACGTTCACAGCGGTGTTAGCACGGAGATAGGGTAGCCGGGTAGCAATCGATGTGCAATGATGTATGCAACGTCACCACGACTGACCCCACTTCGCTCGTCCACTTCAATGGCTTCTCCCATCTTCAGACCGGCATTATTACTCACACGGCTCACGTCTTCACTTTGCAGACCTCACCGACCCCTACCTGTCAATATCAAGCCCCGTTTCTGCATTCAGCCGGGCTTGAACGAGTACGCCACCATGTCTCAATCCCACGCGTGCTGCACTGTGCCCCCCATCGTCACCGAGGGGTACAAGGAGAAGGGCGAATGGATCACCGTGGAGGGCATGAAAACTTATGCCACAGGACCAAAAGATGCCAAACAAGCCATTCTCGTCGTGGTATGTGTGCCATGTGCTCCTTCATCGTGGAACTCAAGCTCCAGTCGCTGACACACAGCTTCCCAGTACGACATTTTCGGATTCTTCCCTCAAACTCTGCAAGGAGCCGATATCCTCGCTCATGGCGACAAGGAGCGTCCTTACCAAGTCTTCATGCCGGACTTCTTCGATGGCGAACCAGCAGACATTAGCTGGGTATGGCAGGAACTTCCCTCACACTTGTGTGCAATGCTGATTCTCACATGTTGAATAGTACCCACCAGACAACAAGGACAAGGAAGCGAAGCTCGGCGAGTTCTTCTCAACCAAAGCCGCTCCACCAAAGACCCTCGAGCGAATCCCAAAGATCGTCAAGGCGATCAAGGAGCAGCGTTCTTCCCTTAATGAATGGGGTGTTCTCGGTTACTGTAATTTCATCTCCAACCCAACTCTTGCTTACCATCACAATGCTAACACAACATTCCAGGCTGGGGCGGAAAAATCGTGAACCTCTCTTCGCAAGAAGGAACACTCTTCAAAGCAGCAGCTTCGTGCCATCCAGCCATGGTCGACGAGAATGATGCTCCAGGCATCACAATCCCTTTCGCCATGCTTCCGAGTAAGGATGAGCCAAAGGAGGATGTTGAGAAATGGCAAAAGGCGATCAAGGTCAAGAATGTTGTTCAGTGGTGGCCTAACCAGGTACGTTGAATAATGTGCTTTGATCGTATTATTGTAGCTGACCAAAGTTCCTTTGCAGGTCCACGGCTTCATGGCAGCACGCGGTGATCTCAGCGACAAGGCGGTGGAAGCTGATTACCAGAAAGCGTACCAGGTGAGTGCCAACCTTACGATAGACATGATATGACGAGCAAATACTGACCAAACACAGCTGCTCTTGAACTTCTTCCACGAGAACATGTGATCAATCGACTGAGGAACTTCTCATGGTTCTATGCCTGAGCTCTGAGCTGAGCATTATGAATCGTGCTCGCTACATGGAGATTACAGGCCCAAGATCCATGAAGAGGCATAGAAATAACATAGTCCAAAAGTCATGAAACTACCATTCAATTATACATGTACATACTCAATCCGTGCACGCTTCATACGCCAAGGTTCGATTCGAATTCCCCAACCATCTATCATGTTATGCCTTCGTCGACAACAGATCTAAATATTTGACATAAGTGTCAAATCATCTGCAACTGACGGAAAATCCAAAGTCATCAGCCCAGTCCAGTCTATACACATAATGTTCGAAATGCACCAACGCCTCAATCCGAGCATCGTCGCACATAAAAGTCTCTAATGAGCACGCAGGCTCGGGTATCATCGTGTCACTGCCTCCCGCAAGCCCATTGTTTAGCTTGCCACCACGTACTCACAAACTCATTGTGAGCCACTCCCACTCTTGCGGCCCAGTCAGCATGGAAGGTGGAATTCCAGGCGGTGCCGTGCCGTCGTTTCCAGAGGCCGATTGAGGTGCCTGTTGTCCACCGCCGCCTTGCGGGAACATGGACGCGTGCATAGGCGGAGCATTGCCTTTGGCAGATAGGAGATTAGAACCAATGTGCGCATTCCTGGTAAGATCACGCTGGCCGCTTGGTTCTGTGCTGTTCCCAGCATCATCAATGTCAAGCATGTCCGCGTCGTGCTGCGGTAGTGCATTCGAGGCTCTGCTGATCTTGCGCGTGCGGCGCGGCGCCACAGGGCGTGTAGGCGCCGACAGAGGAGGCTGGGTAGCTGGCTTAGGTGGTCCTGGAGCGATAGGCACGACCGTCTTGACAGGTTTTTCCGATGGGCCAGAACTTGTTGGGGTGTTCACTGCAGAAGCCCCGCCTGATTTGGGCGAGTCTGATTCATTTGCAGCGTTCTTGCCAGCTGCTGAACTTCCACCATGTGCAACAGAATTTTTGCGACTTGCTACCTTTTTCGAACGTGAAGACCCTACAGGCACAGAATTGCCGCTGCCACGATTCCTCTTCTTGATGACGTCGGTTTTCAAGCTCAAAGGTCGTACCACACCATGCAACTTCAAGAAAAGTCCACATGCATTGCACAAGGGATGACCTTCCGGATTGCGTCGCCACAGAGGAGTTGTCTGCGTGAAGCAGTTCGTACAGGTCGTTGGCACACCATTGTTGTCGCCACCCGGTCTTGGACTGCTGGGTCGCGACGGTGCCGCAGACGTGAAGCCAGATTCAGGAGGGGATGTAGGTGACGATTGCGTTCGGATCGAGAACATGCCCGTGGCCATGCCTACAGTGTTGGGGGTTGATGTTGTGCGAGGAATTTTGCGCGTCCTGGGATCGCCGCCTCGGTTCCTGATATCGCTGACAGAAGCTGCCGAACCATGGCCTCTGCTCAAGCCACCCTGATCCCAATGATTGGGAGACGGAATGAGTTCTGCACCACCAATTTGAACACCTTTTCTGCCTAGGCTACCAAATCTGCTGTCTGGCTGACTGACTTGGGATGACATGGATTGGTCCCAATGGTAGTTCCCGTGCATATCAAGTGCTGAATCCTCCGGCGACAGACCCTGTGGCATTAGCATATTGGTGTCATGATACGACATCGGATCATCATCCTCGTTGTCCGAATCACCTCCAAAAGTGAACATGTTCTCGTGGCGTGGCATAGGCATACTCGTATTTGCGTAATCGTTGGCCATGGTACGTTGGGGGTCCAGAGAGCCAGGCACTTGAAAATTAGGGGCATGGAATCCGTGAGAAGGGGCACTTGCAGATATGACGCTAAACATGGAGTCACTGCTCGGATTGAACACGAACTGCTGCTGAGGCTGAGGCTGCACCTGTCTCGTGGGCAAATGCTGGAGATGTTGAGATGAGCCATGTTGGTGCTGAAAGTTGGGAACAGAGCCTGAATGCAGCTGGTTGCCGAAAAAGATCTGCTCGCCCTCCGGAATCGGTTGGGGTGTCGAAACTGTTGATGGATATGCCGAGGTAGGTGGAGACTGGAAGCCGGACACGCTTTGCGGGTGTGACATGTTATGGTGGTACATATGCGAGAAGCCGCCGGTCGTCATCATCGGAGACCCGACGGGGGAGAATGAGAACTGCTGCTGCAGGGGCCCGGCGGAGTTGAGTATCGTGTCGTTGTCGATGTTGAAGGTATCGAGGTTGAATGGCAGGGCGTTGTGCGGCGCGTGGGGCTGAGTATCGAGAGTGTAGTTGTGGAGAGCAGCCTCTGCCACAGGGTCTTGCGCTGCGAGCGTGCTGTTCTGTACCGGAGGGACTTGCGGCGAGGCTTCGGCACGCCGTTTTGGGGGCTTGTGCGGACCGTTAGCAAAAGTTCTAGCAGATGCAGAAGTGGGCATTACCCTTCGCTCATCGATACTGGTCTTGCGCACGTGCCGCTGCACGTAGGAAAATTCGCGGTGGGTTCGATTCTGCTCGAGCGGTGGGACAGAAGGTGCTGAGGCGCGCGCCACGGACAGCTCGTCGCTCTGCAGGCGCTGCTGCTGTCTGATCGGAATCGCGGACGCACTGACAGTCGCCGAGTGCTCGGGGGTGGGCGAGGGCGAAATGCCAGCGGGACTACCGATGGACGACGGCTCGAGAAAGTCGTCGAGGTTCATGTGGTCCTCGCTGGGCGCCTGCTGCTGAGCCACTTGCCCGATCTGTTCGGAGGACTTACGCAGCTGCGCGATACCGCTTGGGGCATTTTGGGCAGGAGCGAGCGGTCGGGAAGCCAGCCTGCATCGGAATCAGTTGTTATGCCACTAGCACCACCTGCTTGCCTGACGCACCCTTGCCTCTCAAGTTC
>JAASLG010000444.1:0-22579 GCA_013365235.1 Cercospora sesami | reverse complement strand
CGAAGATCAAAGCAAGGCAAGAAGGAGAGGACAGCACTCAAATTGACCACGAGACCGGACCTGCGGTAGCACTACAACAACTACGGCGCTCCCACAGGATATCCAACACTGTCTGCGCCTGCATAGTCTCCACCACTTCCGAACAGCCCATCATCGAAACCGCCTACGTCACCACATCATGCTCTTCGACCTCAACTTGCAACCCAGAGACTCTGACCTGTCAACCCAAACGGAACTGTGCCAATCCCGCGCGCTGTGCGAGCTCAAGCTACTGCCTGGAGTCACCCATTTCCGGAGCCTGTTTCTGCCACCCGGACACAGACGACTCATCAATGGGCTACTGCATGTCTGCTGGCCCCGGCTGCCCTGAGGTCTACGAAGACTGCTCCAGCAACTCGGACTGTGGAGGGCCCGGATCCTCAAAGGTTTGCATTTATGCTTGTTGTAGAGAGGAACCATTTTGCGTGGATTTGGAGGATTATAGGACAGATATGCCTTCTATGGCTGGGACATCGGCAGCGGACGGGAGCTCAGAAGCAGGGAAGTTGAAGAGAGATGGAGGATGAAGTAGCATCGCTATTAATATGCGATTTCCCTGTAGATATTGATATGTGAACAAACTTTTCGATAACATACCCTATGTGGGAAACATGCCTCAGTCCTCTATATCCACGACTTGCGAACGCGTGCGAGGTCATACTGCGAACATATGGCGCAATGCAAGGCGGACTTGTCTGTATTGGCTTTTGCTGATGAATTCTTGCCAGTTTCTTCGCCGGATGCAGTGGGCAAGTGCAAGGCGATCCATGGTTCGATAGGAAACAACACTCGTCTCACGATGAACAAAAACTAATGGTTGGCTGACATATTTCCAGTAATCGAGCGCAGGTCTATAGTCGTAAAATGTGACGAAAAGACTCCTTCAGAGCGAAGGAGCAGACATCAGGCGCAACATGCCCAACACGCGTGTAACCTTCTAGCGGAAGAGTGGTGTGTGGCCAGACAAGAGGAAGAGTTGGGACAATGCTTCTGAGAGAAAATTCGCCCCATCAGTCATGGCCCACATCACTTGCCTCCGGTCGTCTTCGATCCTGGACCAACGACTACTCAGTTTATGGCAAAGACATTGTCCCTTTCCAAAAGTCCCCTTCTCACGGCTTTTTCAGGCATCTGTCCGCGGCATCATATGATCCTTGGCACGAAAGATCACCATTCTTGCGGCACTCAGAATAATGACCAGCATCCTCAACGAAAGCCACACTGCGAGAGCCACGGAAGGCAAAGAAGCTTGTTTCGAATCAGTGACACTCCCTCCACGGCCTGAGAAGTTCGTCGGAGAAGGAAGCCAGAGGATCCGAAACGTTCTTTATCGTTCAATATGCTTGCTCTTTTTTTGTAGATTGCATAGATACTCGAATGCGGCTGCGAAGTGTAGTGAAGTGCCCTATAAGATCAGTGGGTCACCAGGATACCCCTGCTAACATTGCATAGTGCTTGTGACGATCTTGTCTTTGACAGAAAAGGATATGAGATCTCGAAAGCTGTCCATGTAATCGCATCTGAACATGTAGCGTTCTAGCACAACGAGTACGTGCTGTGATAGTCATCATGATGATCCGCAAAGAGCTTCAAAATTTGTAACAATTCTCCCGTAAGAATTTGGCTGCGGTTGTTGCGAAGAAAGACGAAAATACGTGACCTGGTCCTTCTGCCCTCATCCCATCCTGGGCCATTCTGGGCAAAAGCTCAACCTTGCGCGAAAAAGCATTGGCGTCTGGGTGTGTTGCCTGTTCACTGACTCTGAAGGCTCGAGTCGACCTGTTCAATCAACAGCAAACTTAGCATTCAGCGGAGCAACGGAAGAATAAAAAAACACCATCGTCTTCGTTCTCGCATTTGCACCACAACGAACACTGTGCATGTGAAAAAGAAAAAGCATCACAAACCTCGCAGTCGTATACAGCCATGCACAGCCCTACAACATTCAATTCCTTATACAGAGACAAAGCCGTCGGCGTCAGGATGTCCCGATGCACAAACATGGTGTCGCACAGTGTGGGGAATCTCGTACACGAAGTCAAATCTCGTATGTAAGCATAATGATTGGCCGCTTCGCATTCCTTCCGGGCCAATTGTTATGCCGGCACAGGCTGTCTTTCACGTGCAAGTGGGGAAGAAAGGTAAAATGGCCAGGCACGTTGGCGACGCAAGCGACCGACGTACAAGGCAAGACCTAGACGAGGGCTTGTGACGCTCTTCCTACGGGTAATAAGAGACGCTGCTGCGAAAGCGAGGGACATTTTGGTTCTTCTTCTTCTTGACCTTGCGTGGTGTGTCCATATATGTGACAAAGGGAAGCGCCTCGTCCAGTTCTTTTCGCCATTGTCATTGTACTGTACCTGTCGCCAGGCAGCTCAGCCGAAGACGCGGCGGGACACCAAGCAAGCAACCATGTTCCTCGTCTACTACCTGTACGACCGCCTCTTCTGGCTCACTCTCATCTGCGCCGCCATCGCCTACACCACCTACGTCGTCCTCCCCGCCCATCACGGCTCGCCGCTCATCTGCAACGTGCTCACCTTCTCGGTGATCGGCACATGGTTGACAAAATGTATTACGCACTTCGACGAAGAGCGACGGATTCGACGATTGGGTAAACATGCTGTTACCATTCGCACACACACTCCGCTCAATTTGGGCATGATCGCGCAAGCTCTGTACTACTTCAGCAAGCATCGCAATCACGAGTTCTGGTTGAAATTCTTCAAGAGGACGGAGGATAAGACATATCCGTATACTGTTGAGTCGGTGACACTGGGAGGCAGAATCGTGTTCACTGCGGACGAAGAGAATGTTAAGGCGATTTTGGCGACACAGTTTGCGGACTACGGGTGAGTGTGGTCGCGAGAAGGCATCTTCGACCAGCGCCGCGAAGATCTTGCCCCGAGTATCCTCGTAATCGCAGCTGACGAGTGAAAAGTAAGGGCCCTCAATTTCGCAAGGAATGGCGTGACTTCCTGGGACTGAGTAAGTGTTCTCTTCCCCGTTCTGCTTTCGTACTTTGCCATTCCTTGCCTTGGACTGCGACAGCGACGATGAGGTTCTGCAAAACGGCTATATATGCGCCACAAGGACAAGGTAGGATGCAGGTATCCTGGGGACAAGCTTTGTGGCATACCCGGGGAAGACGATACAGGTTGTGGCTTGATCAGTTTCAGCGACGGTTGAGCTGCACGCTGCAAGATTGGATTGAGGAAAAAGTGGCGAAGATACCATGAGATCCGGCTGCAGGGAGCATGCCATCCGGACTGCAGCCCGCCGGTAGCCATGTCCAACTGTTCGCTTCCAAGCTCGCGGTAATATGCTTTGCAGATGGCACTCCTCAGTTCGCATTTGTAATGGGAAGGGACCTGGAAACACCCTGTCGATCGCACTTGCCTTTGTTGAACCAGGGTTATCAGGCTGACAATCTCGACCAGGCATCTTCACCACGGATGGCGACCTCTGGCACAATTCCAGACAATTGCTGCGCCCACAATTCATCAAGGACCGTGTTTCTGATCTCCACAAGTTTGAGCACCATGTTCAGAAGTTGCTGCCCATGCTGGCTGGAAGCTCCGATGGCGCAACAGTACGAGTAGACGATTTGGTTTTCCGTTACACGCTGGACGCTGCAACGGATTTCTTGTTTGGCGCCTCAGTAGAGAGTCTGGACAATGGAGAGACCGAATTCGCTCAAGCCTTCAATGACGTCCAGAACGTCCAGGCCATGATTGCCAGGTAAGTCTCAGATCCTGGCAAGCCATAGTACAGGATATTGTGGCTGATCGTTTGACCTTGTAGAGCTGGCCCAATTCGAGGTCTCATTCCGAAGAAGAAGTTCCACGAAGGCCTCAGAATCCTCAATAAGTTCACCGACCGATACATCGACCAAGCACTTGCACTGCCACAGGAGGAGCTCGAGAAGAAGACCAAATCCGATGAAGGCTATACTTTCCTGCACGCCATTGCTGCATACACCCGAGACAGGCAAGTGTTGCGAGATCAGCTGGTTGCAGTCCTACTCGCTGGCCGCGACACCACGGCCGTTACTCTTTCATGGCTCTTTTACGAGCTGTCTCAGCAGCCGAAGATCGTAGCGAAGCTGCGTGAGGAGATCGTCGGTCGTGTCGGTGAGCACAAAGTGCCCACATACGAGGATCTCAAGTCGATGCGTTATCTCAATCATGTCATCAACGAAACGCTCCGCCTGTATCCCGTTGTGCCATACAACGTTCGAGTGGCACTTCAGGACTGCACCTTACCTCGAGGTGGCGGGCCAGACGGCACAGAGCCAATTGGCATCACAAAGGATACCCCCATCGGCTATTCCACATTGATCATGCAGCGCCGCGCAGATATCTATCCTCCCGCATCAAGTGGCTTCCCGGATCATATGAAATTCGTGCCAGAACGATGGTAAGCAACAGCTCGCCCGTATGTGAGACCTGTGTCATTGCTAACGTGTTGAAAGGGACAACTGGACTCCAAAATCCTGGTCGTATATTCCGTTCAACGGCGGCCCACGTATATGGTAAGTAGCAGCTCGCCCGCATGTGAGACATGTGTCAATGCTGACATTCTGAAGTATCGGACAGCAGTTCGCACTGACGGAATTGGCATATACCGTGGTGAGAATACTGCAGTCCTTTGAAAAAGTCGAGAGCCGAATGAGCGAGCATCCGGGGCTAAAGACGGATATCGTGCTTGCACCTGCGGCTGGAGTCCATGTTGCATTCGTGAAGAGCCGAACGGCATAGTTGATAGTCTTTTTTGTGACGTGTCATCAATGAAGACAACAGAATTGTTCGTTCATGTGCCTCGTTTGTTCCTTCTTTTGGACATTCCTGCCCCACCACGGCTCCTGTGGCTCCGTCAGTATGCAGGTCAACAACATTAGAACGACATTAGCTGCCGTCTTTGCAGATATCCTGTGATTCGTTGTCACGAAAACTGTCACCCAACAAGTAGCCAACAGCATTGCTGGAATCGTAAAAATGGGCCAACTGTCAGCCCAAAAAGTAAGATTCTGTCAAAGTGCATTGGTCGAGCTGGGAAAGTCGATGCCTTCCTAGAAAAGATCTGCAGCCTCCCAGGACCCGGTCTTCTTCTGCATTGCGGATGCAGGGTGCTGCAGTACAAGTGTTCATGGCTGCTGTAGGGTAGTAGGAGTCGATGCATAGGAAGGGCTTCCGCCTCACGGATTCCAGCGTTCAGCTACCGCAGATTGCATTGCAGAACGCAGCATGGGCGTTGCAGATGCGAGAATTGTCATAATCGAGGACCACGGTCGAGAGCACATCTTGCTCTCGCCTACCCGTTGGGACGCAACGACTGTATTCGCAATAGTGAGCCTTTTTGCCGCGCTCCGTTCCGCTCTGGCCCTGCTGGGCCGTTTCAGCGGGGAGGGGAGGGCCTACAAACGAGTTTACGATGATGGTGGGGAACTCCGGGAGGGTCAGGAACATAGCTCGAGCACAAACGCGGTCCACTTGTTGTGTGATGAACGACCTAGCCTGAGGCGCGTTTCGTCAAGGCCACAGCTAGAAATTTAGCGTGGGCTGCTTCTGTTCGCTTGGCTGCCTGGCTGCAGGCAATCGGCGCTGGTGTTGAGGTGTTGTAGAAGCACCGCATGGGCTCTTTCTGGACGTCTCCTGTTTGTGCCGTGGCCGCCCAGATGGTACTAGCAGCAGGTCCCGAGGGGCGATCGCGGACGAAGTGAGACTGGCGTTGTAGCTCGAGCCCACAGACCAGGCCCGCGGTCGGCGCGCGTGAACCTCCCTCCTGGAACGCGCTGGATCGGGAAAGACGTCAAGCGTGTCAAGATGGCGCAGAAGGGCTGCAGGTATGCGCAATTCCGCTCGCCGGGTTTGGTCGTTGTTGGAGGGGGGTATGATCGAGCGGATGGAGGTGTTGGTCGCGGGATGTTCGCCATTCGTCGCTGCCGTCCATCATCACTGCTCTTGACGGCCTTCGCCTTATCCTGTCCTCGTACGCAGATCGTCTAGAGCACGCGAGCTCAGTGTCCGGTGCTAGCATTGGGCGTCCGCGCTAGGAGGGACTGTGGGAAGGCGGCGGCCGGCTCACGCGTTTAAGTTTGGCCTTCCTGCGCTAAACTAGACCCAGTAGCGTTGGATCCGCGGTCGCGGCTACGCGCGCCCGGCTGGAGGTTCCGCATCCACAACAACGCCGCAAAAGCCAGGGCCGTTGAAGGCTCGTGAAGAGGAGCGACGAGGAAAAAAGAGGAGACGGCGACGGCGCTGTTATCTGTCGCCCACGTCCTCGGCAGTATCGCTCATTGCTGAGCTCACTGTCATATTGCTTCATCTCTCCCACACGCGAGTCCTGCAGCTGTTACGGTGCTTTTGTCGCGTCTGCACGATTCTTCCATCCGCCGGCAGCTTGCACATCAGCGCCGAGAAAAACACGACCCGCGCCTCAACTCCAGATTTGCGCGACCCGACCAGAGCCAGCGCCCCTCAAAACACTTCACTTCCCCGTCCGCGCGAACCACACCAGTTCCTTGCACGCCTTGGGCCCTGGAAATTGAGACCCGTCGCTCACCACAACAACGACGACGCCGACAACACAAACAGCCGCCATCACCTTCATTATCCCGCCACTCACTTGCCATTCTCACCCAAGCCTCGACTTCTCATCTCGCCCGCACTCATTGTCGCCGCTGCTATTGCTTATGCCGACGACGTAAGACCGTGCTTCTCTGCCCGCCATGTCGACACCCAATCGCTCTTCGGGCTCTTCCGTCTCCTCCAATGGCTCGTCATATCAACTCATCCTGGATCACATCCTCACATATCCCGGCAGCTATGAGATTCCTTTGAAGACAATGTGTAAGTCGACTCGTCTCCAGCTGTACCCCATGACACACACTTACATTCTCCACCCATGTATAGACAGCTTGAACTGCGCGCCCAAGAACGCGGCGAGCCCAAGCACTCCAACCAGCAATGGCACCTCGCCAAACCTCTCACAAGGATCCTTCACACCAGATACCCAATCGACCGCGTCGCTCACTGAAAGCCTCATGTCCCAGCTATCACAGCTGAGCAACCAGCAGCAAACCCTGCCTCCCTCTTTCATCACTGCCTTCGTCCAGAGGTGTTTTACTCCTCAGCTTCCCCATGTGGATTTCCCGCAGGCGCTTACTGGACTCGACTACCTCAAGGACCTGGAAACGCGCAGACGACGGGAAGCCGCTTCTGCGATGAGTCGTCTTGGCATCGACCGCGATGCACTCGACCGAGATGTGGCTTCGCTCTCGCCCCGCAACCTACAGTGGGTCAGATCTCTGGAGGACAAGGAGAAGAAGATCGACACCCTTTACACGCAAGTCTGGATTGGTCTTCGTCGATGGATCTTGATCAACGAACTGTCGCTGCAACCCTTCCACAAGCACAACTGTGTGGCGATGCTCAACACCCTCTATCCCCCAGCTGGCATCACCGAGCAAGCACAACCGACGACCCTTTTGACACCTGCTGTACTCAAGTCCCAACGAGATGGTTTCTTCAAATATGTCCAAGCCGTTGAGAAGAGCGGCCCTCGCATACTCACCAACCTTATGCAACAAGGCAAAGCACCTCATGACAACAACGGCTGGGAAGCTGTCGTCCGCAACCTCAGCGTGTACCTCCAAGTTGCCAACAGCATGATCAATGAGTGCATTCATGTCGGCGTCAACGTCGCCTCCGATGTGCCCCGCACTCCAACAAAGCACGTCAGGAAAGCAGACTCCAGCGCGAGCTTCGACAGCATCCCCGAAACTGAGCAACGTGGCCGTAAGAAGGCCGACTCTGGCGTCAGCTTCGGCAGTGCTGCGAGCACGGAAAATTTGCGCAGACGACTCGACTCGACCACAAGCATCGGCGCTACTTCTATCGCGGAGTCAAGTATCACCAGACGAGATTCGAATGCAACACCTCCCTTACCCTCACACTCTGTACGACCGAAGACACCTTCGGGCGGCAACCGTCGAGGAACCGGCATGGAGCGACTGGCACGCGGACTCAAATCAATTGGTCGTAGCAGGACCGAGGCGACCGAGATGATCGCAGATTACGAGATTCCTGCCGCCGCACCTGCACAGGAGAGGCCTCTCCTGAGAAAGATGCGCAGCCTGGGCGCCCTCAGTGAGCGCAAAACATCTGGCCTCGGCAGCCGCCAACTTTCAGAGACTCCCGCCTTCGACGTCGACGCCATGCGCCGAGAGCGAGCATTGATTGAAGCTCGAATGGCCCAAGGCAAGACCGGCAAGCTTGGAGGCAATGAAGTATAACGGGCTGCCCAATCTTTCACTTCTACATGGCTCGCCACCTTGTATTGTTCGACCCATTTTTCCTTTGACGACACTGTAACGATAACACGATGAGCATGCATTGCACAGAGCCGGTCCGCTCTGGATTTCCTTTTCCGCAAAGTTCAACGCATAGCATAACGGAGCAGTGGTACTGCTTGGAGTTCAGACCCTTCCCTTTGTCTTGGGTTGGGTGGAGCATTGGTCTCAGAGAGACCGTTTTTTGAAAATTAAGAAGAAGAACTGCAACGGCAGAAGAAGTGTCCTCGCGGACGAAAAAGAAAAGGCAAAAGCGGGAAAACGGAAAAAGGGTTTACCGATTGATCACAGGATGATGATCCAGCATTGGGAACAGTTGGAGCGCTCATGAACACTTGACGCGAGGAAAGCAGAAAATATGGTCCGCGAGATGGACAATTTGAGAATTTTGGTAGTTGGTCGATTGACGAGGCATCGTCAGCGTCAACGTCTTCTGATACGTAGCCTCCCGATTTGCCAATCGAAGCATTGGACTACCACCAACTCGTTCTCTTCACCACCAACTTGCTTTCATTGTCGTTGTCGTCATCACCATCATGACCTACACACTGCAACAGTCAATACTCAACGTTCGCGGCTAATCATCTCCAACTTGACAATTTGATCATTTGCCGGGCAGATAATGTCAGACACCGTTAAAGGCTGCACAACATCTATGTCTTTCCTATACCACTCGTCGCTTGTACAACCTTGGACGATTTGGGACCAAATAATATGTATGAATAAGCATCGCAGAATTGGCTGATTGGATCACTTTGTTGTCCCGCGAACGCGGATGAAGTGTTTCCTGCTCGTTGGGTAAGGGAGATACATGTGTGGGTTGCATGGAACGGTGAACTGAGTTGTGCGGAAAGGTACCATTGTACCAGGGACCGGACAGCCGGAATTGGAGAATCCGATGGTCGGATCCTTGAGATTGGGGAGGGTGGAGAGGGAGTCTTCATTTCTTCATTGTGTTTACTTCACATGTGGTCTTGTATTTTTTCAATACACATTGGATGTGAGGTGAGGTGAGGTGAGGTGAGGTGGTCAGCTGTCACTGCTGTCAATTGAGTCGGGTGTTCTTCGGCTTTTGACAGGTCAAAACCTTGGCTGTTCCTGCTCTTCTTTCTGACCTGCAACACCAACACCACCACCACCAACAGCGGTAGCAGCAACAGCAGCAATGAAGCATGCCATCAGCTCGTCTGCTATGAGCGGGCGACTGGAGGCTTGCATCTGGGCCTACATCGTCCGCGACACGCGCGGTGCTGCACACGCGACGAGCTTCGAATGGAAACGTCGCATGCAGGGCGCGCGCCCTTTTCGCGTTTCTGACCCCATCTCTGCCGCTTACAGTCATCTACTAGTTCCCAACACGTCCACCTCTTCTTCATTCCCGAGCCAATCCAATCGGCAAGAAAACAAATCTACAGTGCTTCCTTCACTCTGCCTCCACCAACAACACCATCTCACAAGAAAAAGACCAAGCACTTCTTCGTATTCCTCAACCCGCATCCTTCGCCCATCAGCTGACTCGGCATACATCTACCCTGCGCTTGTCAACGACCCGACAGTGTGGTTCTTCCAGCCCTCCACGCGAAACTCAATCTGAAGCACTGCATTGTCTTTGCTGCAAAGGAAGAACTTTCCGTCACGCACATAATCATCACAGGCGCCGCTCAAAGGAGAAGGAGCCATTCATCAATCACACGTCTGTCGCTTGTCGGGGAAGCTCGCATGCGAGTCGTCATCACAATTCTAGTGTTGATCTGATATTACTTGCTAGTTTTGGATATAGGTCCTCAGTCTCAAGACGGTCTTCGACAGCTTCGCTCCGACAACGAGAAGAAGCGCAACGATGCCGCGGCTGGAATTCGTGACCTTGGACGTTTTCACGAAGGAGAGATATGCGGGGAATCCGCTGGCTGTAGTGAAGGTGCCAGGGGGTGTTGAGGTCTCGACGGAGGTCATGCAAAAGATCGCGAGGTACGTACAGTGTACACTATGCATGGCAAAGTCTCGTTCTGGAAGCTGGCGTGATTCTTTGCGCGCAAGCTCGAAGAGGAAAAGATCTATATGTGGCGCTTGACTTCACTACTTCCTTCTCTATCACCAACGACTTGATATTTGTATCGTGTCGTGCGGGCATGTTCGGCGGCCACTCGTGAGGCGAGATGGCTCGATCATCACTGAATGACATGCATGCCTGAGCATCAGTCACTGTGGTGGGGTGAAATTTACCCCACGAGATGTGAAGGCGTGATACCGGAGCGAAGTGAGTCTAATGCGTTGACAGGGAGTTCAACCTCAGCGAAACGATCATCATTCACGATGCGAAGACAGGTGCAGATGGCCTACCCGAATGGAGAGTCCGTATTTTCTTGACTTACGCCGAGATTCCTTTCGCCGGTATGTTCTTTCACGTGCGATGAATCTACCACGCGACGCGACAAGACTTTCATCTATCGCACGTGCATCCTTACCAGATCGCCGCCTCCTCTAGAACTAGTAACATGCTGATCGGAGAATCCCCACATTAGGTCATCCTACAATCGGCGCCGCAGTATACGCTCTGGGCAACCTGTCCGCCGAATCATCTTCTGACTCGCGCAAAGGGCGATTATTGGCGAACGCCGGACCTATGGAACTCACGTACAATCCGTCTACAGGCGTGGCTAAAGCAGGCATCGCTCACAATTTTCATGAGCATGTGCAGTACCCTTTCACGGTGGAAGAGGTACACACTCTGCAACCTGGGCTGAAGACGGCCGTGAAGCTCTCGCAGCAGAACATCGCGGTCGTCAGTCCTGTGAAAGGAATGAACTTCATTGCAGTCGAATTGTCTGATTTGGAAGCACTCGCTGCCGTCAGCACTTCTTTCAAGCCAACTCCAAAACTGGATGACGACTGGAACGTTGGTTTCTCTGGGTCGTACTACTACGTCTACACTGCCACTCCTACTAAGTCATCCGACCGAATCGAGCAGATCACGGTGCAGTCTCGTATGATCGAAGGTCTTTTCGAAGACCCTGCGACAGGCTCGGCCGGCTGTGGCTTCGCCTGCTACGTTGCACTCAAGAGAGGCAGTAGCAAGATCACGCACTTTAGCATCACGCAAGGAGTGGAGATGGGTAGGAAATCTGAGATCGAGGTAATTGTGACGTTGACCAAGGACCTGAAAGCTGTCGAGCACGTCGAACTTGGTGGTTCGGCTGTCAAGGTCATGGAAGGCTTTGTGGAGTATTGAATTGGATGAGCCGATGGATGGGATGTGGACTCCCTCGTCGACAGGTCCAGAGAACTGGCACCGTACTCGGCATGTCTCATCCACGACCATCCCACGATTTTGGTCGTCGGTCGCATGCTCGGTCGACACCCCGGCAGATACTATCATCATCTGGACTCCAATCAGCCAGAGACAATGTCTCAGACCTGCTGTATCTAGTCCAACAAACAACTTCTAGAACAGAAACAAATCCAAATCACAGACAATTCCTGTATTACCCAAATTCGGTTCTCCCGAATCTAGCTTCACGTGGCGTCCCACGTTCTAGATTGCACGTGCGCGCCACGTTGTCATGTCTCGGCGCAGAGACGCCCCATTCAACACGCCGTGTGTGTGGCTTGCTACTACTACTGCTAGCTAGCACCGCCGTCCACAGAATGTCTTAAAGTCTACGCGAGCGGCACTGGTAGACGCGGCGGAGATGGGACCCGGACGGCGTTTCCTCTCTGGCGGGTGTTTTTGTGTTCGATAGTTTATTGCGGCTTAGGGAGCTTGGACGGTAGTTTTGATCGAGGCCTTGAGTAATGTGCCGAGCAGGAGGGGAAGGTGGGTTAGGTGGCGGTGGAGGGCGCTTTTGGGGAGGAAGGTGAGCGCGAGGGGGTTTGCTGGGATCGTGATCGGAGATGTTGAAGGGATTGATTATGGAAGAAAGTGATTGTAGTCTCGTAGGAGGAGGATGCGAAAATAAATTGCAGTCGCGGTCGACTTGTGCAGCTTTGGGTGCTTGCTGTGCGAGAGACTGCGACTTGTCGACGGAGTGGACTGATGGCGCTTCTGTGAATTAAACGCTTGTTGTTTGGTTGCGAGGCTCTCCGTCTGGGTCCGCTAGCCACGACTCTACACGATATCAGATTTTCATGATATTCATTGTCTGCTGGACACCAAAGCCTCGCAGACATTTGCCAGAAAGTACAGTTTTAGCTGAACTTGTTCCATGTTTTAGCTCACGAGATTGGCCACGGCCAGCATCGCGCCGTAGGGCGCTGTCTGTAATTTACCTGACCTTCGTGAAAGGGAACCAGGCACAATACTGCAGTATCGAGCCGTATGAGATGCGAACACATGAAACACTGCTCGGCGGATTCTGACGCTGCTCAGCAAATTCCGAGTATAGTATGCGTGCTTCAACGTATCTCGTAACTATTGCAAGTGAGCACGGAAGGCCTTGGGACGTAGTTGGAGTATGATATCAAGATCTTATCTTCACTTCGGAGTCTCTCAATGGTTTTCGCTCTCGATGATTTTCGTTCTAGTTTCGGCGCAGACCTGGAATTGGACTAATGGTCGTTGCTACGTGCTTGTCTAGTCGAGCCATGGCGACTGCATGAACAAGTCGACCAAAAGCTCTGCATCTTATTGTTGTCTTTTCAAGAGTGGTCCGAAAGATTGACTGTGTCTGAGCCCCGCTGCTGCCGATGCTCGCCGCTGCGAGACCCCATTCGCCATCAGTGCTGTAGGCAAGGCCAAGGCCATGATCAGTCACAGCGTCCTTCCATACATAAGAACTCTGCTCGCGGGACCTTTGAGGCTTCGTTGCATGTCATGCTCTGACACTTTATTGCCTCGATGTACTCCTTGTTTCGTGAATCTGATCGGCGCCGAGGCCCTCATTTGGGCGCCTGAAGCACGTATTGCCTTCAGAGTACTGCAAAACCGTAGACTGAAGAGCACCTGGCAGCCTTGGTGGGCGCTGCAGACGAGCTGACCGAACATGCCATTGTTCTGGGAGAAGCGTGGAGTAGGAGTGGGTTCGGCGCTGCTCACATTCTCGCTCGGCATTGTGGTTGATCCGTGCCGGGATGCTGTGCCACTTTTCTCTCCACTCGCCTCGTCGCATCACCGCCGTCCATCATCGTCATCTCACCAGCTCTGTTGTCAGAATGCGTGGCGCAAGAACATCGATACGCTGTGCACAGAGGACACAGCTGACGCATGGAGCTTCATTCGCTGTGAATGAACTCGCCGGCACTCTCTATCCGCGATTGCTGCTGCCTCACCTGTTGAGTTCAGCCCGCTGAGGCTGTGCTCCAGCTGTTCAGCTATCGCTAACGAGCTCGAACTAGTACTTAGTCCATCATGCCACCTCATCCTCCTCTTTGCTCAGACGACATCCTCGGATCTGTGACATCTGATTGAGCTTTTCTGAAGTTGACGCACAGCACTAAGGTGCCACAGCAGCTTACTTGCAATGACGAGAAACACCTACGACGGGCCGCAAGGCAATAGTCCCTACGGCGGATACCCTCCACAGCCAGCTTATGGACAGCAGCAACAAGAATATGGCGGCTACCCTCCTGGAGAAGGCTAAGGATATAATCAACAGTATCAGCAATACCCGAGCCCGGGTAGTAACCAAGGATACGGAGATAATCAAGGCTCTGCGCAATCGTATTATGGCAGAAACGATCAGCCATACCAGCAGTATTCACACGACAGGCCACAAGAACAGCCACCGCATCAGAATTATCAGTCTGGTCCGGCGCCTGGTTACACACCAGCTCCGGGACAGTATAATCAGCAGTACGGAGGACTACCGCCACCACAGGACTATCCTCCATACGGACAACAGCAGCAATATCCTCCGCATCACATGCAGCAGCCTAGCGGCCAGGTCGACGATTTCAGATCCCATTTTGATCAGTCCCATGCCCAGGCCAATGCATCTGGACACTACAGCCAGTCCGGCCCCTACCCACCTGGAGCAAGTGAGCAAGATCGTGGCCTCATGGGAGCGTTAGCCGGAGGCGCTGCTGGAGCTTACGGTGGCCACAAAATGAATCATGGCGTTCTTGGAACCATTGGTGGCGCAGTCGCCGGATCCATGCTTGAAGATGCGTACAAGAAGAAGGGCAAGAAGGACAAGAAATACAAGGAGCACAAACCACACCATTCTCGACGTGGAAGCTCAAGCAGCTCGAGCTCTTCTAGCTCATCGGACTCCGACTCCAGCAAAGACAAGAAGAAAAAGAAGAAGGGTACGTCCGTCCCAGCTGGAAACTTCCATGCCAGCTCGCGCAACGTCTATCTCGAAGGTCGGTCAACATTGGTAGCAGAGTCCGCTGACGTGCGCGGTCATTTTCAGCGCACCGCCATTGATCTCAACGACGTATTCACCAATACCAATGGCAAGATGCACTGGGCAAGAGGCGGGAACTTTGCAAGCAGTGCTAGGCATATACGACTGACTGACAATGGAAACTGTCTCGAAGCTGAATTGGGCGACGGCCGAGGTGGCTGGGTTTACAACAAGGTTGACTTGAACGAAAGAATCACGAACGATAACGGCAGACTACATCTACTATAAGACAGATGAGTTGTTTATGCGAGAACGCATTTGACAGCAACAAATCGTTGCCCCTTTCCTTGTACGGAAGCGTCGTGGTGTCCTCCAGACACTCTTACCAACAGACAGCCAGGCACGTGGTTTGTGGAAGAGCCCTGCATGTACTCTCCGTAACTGTACCGGGGTCGTTGTGAGCTTCAGAGCTCTACCCAGTACGTAAACAGCTCCAGGATCCAAGCCGTGAGGGGTTTCGTTGCACCACGACACCGCTCCAATGCAAGACCTCGTTGCTCAGCATGCCGGTAGGTGAAGGTAGACCACCTTTCTCAGTCATCGCACATTCAGCGTCGCCCGCGACCTCCACTTAAAAACGTATTAGAACAACCCAACATACCACTGACATAACAACCACTTCCATCTCACCATGTCACTAAGAAGAACCCTTCTCACTCGCCAACGACCAATACTCCACAAAGCCATAAGACTCTCAACCGTCAGACCACTCACCACCTCGCGCCCCCTCTACCGCGACGGCGACACAGGCTCCGTACGCTCCGGCGGCGAAGCAGCAGGCGATTCCTGGACAAGAAGAGAAAAAGCCGCAGAGAGTGTGTACATCAAACAGAAAGAGAAAACGCTCTTAACAATGCTGCGAGAGAAAATTGCGGCTCAAGAGGCAATTTTGGCGAAAGATCGGGCGATCTTGGCGGCGATGGAGGACCAGTATGGGCACGTGGCTGAAGAGAAGGCTGTTTGATGTTTTGGTTGTTGAATATGGAGGTATTTGTGTGTGGATTGAGAGAGGAGGAGGAGTATGGGAGCTGTCGACATTGGATGATCCTACTGATCTTAAAAGATGACGGGAATATTGGCCGAGGAAAGTTGCTGAACTAGTCGTCTGAGTGGAGAGGACTGGCATGAAAATAGGTGTTGTAAATCAAAGAAGCAGCTCATTGTGTCATTTCATCGTGCCGTTTTCCATTGCTATGGGTATCGTACTGTCACGCCGACCATTCGTCATCAGAGCTACAAGTTATTAACAGACCGCTCGAACTCCCAGGGAACCCATTATCCGTGACCGCCTCAAACGCCAAAGATATGCATGCGTCCAGTATTAATCCACAACCTTCCCCGAATCCTCCCTCTCGAGCCCCAATTTTTTCTCCCCTCCCATTGCTTCTTTCCCTTTCACTGAATCTACAATTTCTTCTTGCACCATTTCAAACACCCCAGCAGCCTGCATCAACATCTCATGTAACGAAGTTACACAATCCGGCTCTTCCTCCAAGAAACCCGCAACAGCCTTCTCCACATCCAGCGAACCACAATCCACAAACCTTTGCATCCCATCCAAAAGCTCCATGACATCTTTCCTCACCTCCCCATCTCTCACCGCATTGATAATAATATCAAAAGTCGGTGAAAGCCGATCAATAAGACTCCTCGCATCGCCATCCGCAGAATTCGAAGCTCCAAGGCCTTTCATATGGAACAAACGTTGTGAAAGTGCAGCAGAATCCGTGTCTGTGCAAGTCGTGTAGATTTTGGCGTCTGGTAGAGCGCGATGTAAGAGTTGCACAAAAGCAGCTCCGAGATCTGTTTCGCCGCCTGCGACGAGGATTCGTTTGTTGTTGTAGCTTTCTACTCCGCCGTCTTCTGCGGGTGTGGGTGAGGCTGTAGGCGTACGGATGATGGGGATGTGGAGTTGTTCTTTGAGGATCGCGGCGCCGGTCATGAGAGCTGTGAGGTAGGCGCAGCCGGTTTCGGGGAGCATGCTACCTGGTAGTTCGAGAGCGGAAATTGTTGGTATTCGTAGACGTAATGAGTCTTCGTGAGCGGAGAGGAGGCATGGTTTTGGTGGGATTAAACACGCGAGTACAATGTCGCCGGGCAGGAATGGAGCTGTGATTGTACTGGGGTCGTCTACCAATTCGCCTGAGACTGTGATACCAGCTGAAAGTGGCAGAGCAAGAAGATCCGGTCCTTTCGTTTGTGTTACAAAGCTCTTGGAGCTATTGCTAGCTGAAGCTGCAGCAGTAAATGTCATGCATAATTCGTCCGGCGGAGGTGCAGTAATGTCCAATGTTGTCGGACTGTCTTGCGAAACTCCAATGTCTCCCATATTGTCTCAGAATCTCGTGGGGTAAGAGGGAAATGTGTGCAGGGAGAGGCAGAGAAAGTAGTGCAATGTGGTTGCGTGGTTGTTCTATGCATGTAATGCAGGTGCATGTTCGAGCCTCAGGGTCCTGGTCTGGATGATCCAACGACGCAATGGCGCTGAAATGCTGCACGTGCTGACTCGCGGACTTGACATCCCATCATCGATCGAATATTTGCAGGGCATCTCTGCTTGTGACAGCGGTGCCCGAAGGGTAAACGGGCATGCATGCAGTGTGACCAAAAAGACAGAAATAATCTGTTCGAAACGGACTTGGGTGCACACTTCGCGTTTGGACCAGCTTACGGAGCATGTGATACATCTCCAGCCCTACTCCCGAACCCGAGACATGGAGATCGTGGGGCGTTGAATCGGTTTCATGATATTTGTATCGTTTACGAACTCTTGATTAGAAGATGCGGATTTAAGAGTGTGACAGCGCATAGAAATGCGGTCTTGCTCTGATCACGGATCCCTCGGCGAACCGTGACAACTGTTGACAAGTTACGCTGACAACGGCATCCGTACGGCTCCCATGGGATGCCTTTCCGATTGAACTGACAAGGATGGAACAGACCGACAGGAGTTGCCGAATTTGCAAAGAGCAACGTGCACGGTGTTGCGCAAAGCTGGAGAAGTTCCGAAAATTGCGAGACTGCAAACAGGCCGCACCTTGAGTTGCCAATAGACATATAGGTTGATTCCAGCTACGTATGGTGAGTAACAATTTATCTTCCGGGAGAGCCTTTCACGCAGACAGTTGGACCGGCCGGGTTGTCGCTGAGGCGATTCTGGACAATTGCCCACACATTCCGGTCGTATGCTTCGCCAATGTGCCCAACTGGATCGTTAGGACAATAGTCTTGAATGAAGAGATTCTCAACTCCGGGCTCATTGACAAATGCAGTTTCCACAGGTGTGACCAACTCATCGTACCTCGACGTCAAGATGGTGTATTTGATTCCAGGCTGAGCAATTGGTCCATTCGTAAGCCGTTGAACCGCGCCTCCATCAGTCACGAGATCAGTGCACGCCCTGCAGCCAAATCTTGCCAGAACTGTATCAACAAGTCCCTTGGTAAGGTTGCCTCCAATGTAACTCAAGGTGTACAGGTTTCCGAACGTGGTGCCGTGAGTTGGAGGTGCAATCGCGACTACTCTTTGCACAATATTGGCGACGCCTGTGAACTTCGGCACGTATAAGGATTGGAAGGCGCCCTCGGAATGTCCTACGAAGTCGACCTTGGCGGCACCAGTCTTCGTCTGCACTTCTCGAACAAAGTCCGCGAGCTCCACGGAAGATTTGTTGATATACTCCAGTCCACCCACAAATGGAAAGCCTGGGTAGTCCCCGTAAGTGATGGAAAATGTACAAAAGTCCTGGGTTTTCAGGTATGATTCGAGATAGTTGAGGTCCTCATAGTAGGTCGCGCCCAGACCATGCATGATAATTACCTGCTCAGGTGTCAGCGCCGGCCAGTCGACAAAATGGTTTGCCAATGACTTACAGGATTCGGGTGTGTGGCGCTTCGGCAGCTGAAATCATTGTGATTCGGCGGCGCCTGTCTCTGCTCAAGGACCTCCGCATCACGACTGTAGACTGGACTGCCAGCAGCCAGCTGAGCCGTGAGGAAGAGTGCAGCAAATGTCTTGAAGCTCATCCTTGCGACTGATGGAGGACAGAGTGGATGATGGAGGTTACAGCAGTGACGAAGGAATCTTCGCTGATCTTTATGGTTTGCGCTCAACGCCCATCTCTGCCGATCTGCAATGCATTAAGCAAAAACCGTTAGGGTCTTTACTTCTACACGTCGTTCCAACATATCTGATAGGCTGGCCGCATTGCCCCAATTTGAAATGCTGAAAGACCACTATTGGGACCTGTGTAACACAGCCCGTCCGGAAGCTCAGTCCGCTCTCAAAGAGCTCGAGCTGACACTCAATCGGGGCACCAAAGCTCACGTCGCGTCAGTGGGACATCTCAAAGCGATTGGCAGACCCTCGATTGGGATGTTGGGCGCCAGAAAGTGGCCGAAAATTGAATTTCGGAGGCGTTCAGGCTTCCAGCCGATCTGCCGCGCCCTTGTACGGCAAGTCCGAACAACTCCTCCCGTGATGTCAGAGTCCTGTTGTTCGCTGTGCAGTTCTTCCACAGGAAAGCGTTCTGCAGGAGACTTGTATGTTGTGAGCAGAAATGTGTTTCCGTGCCGTGAAGAATCCGACGACAGGCTTCCCTTCGAAAAGTTGTCCAATGCCAAGCCCCTGCAAGCACGAGGGCAGTGACGACCACAGGTTTCTGAGAACATAAGATGTAGCATGAGGCCGAGAACGCAGCAAGTACACGAATAGTCCACCCAATAATACACGATTATCCATTACAATGCTACGCTCAATGCTGTTAACCGATCTGTCTCTGTTGCCGTTTCTTGTCATCAACATAATCTGTACAAACAATCGCTGGTCCTGTGCTCCAAATACACCTTGGAAATAATCAGTCAGGGACCTGTCGCTCTAATCACGATTGATAACTCTCAAGCTCCTTCTCGGGTTGAGCATTACGCCCACAAAAGTAGGCTCTTGCCCCGCCAGCAAATCTTCCTCGCCATCACTGGCATCACTATTTCTTCTAACAGCATTATATCCAGCCGCAGTGACGCCTGTCCCGCCACGACTACTAGAGCCACTTTCGTTGCGACTATGCCCACTTCCGCTCACGCGTCCGGCTTCGCTATTGGTGTTCCATTTGGCGACAGAGCCTCCAAAGCGGCTTGGATCCGAAGGGGTGTTTTTCCCGGTCGAGGAATCGGCATTGGTTCCAATCAGTCCTGGAATCGTTGGGGTCTTCTCACCCCGCGCAGCAGCTTGGCTCATTTCTACGTGGCGTTTGTAGAGCTGAAGCTGTTTCCTGTACACGTAGGCACAGAAAGCGAGGTAGCACGCGATGATGAAGAATACTCCAGCGATGACGCCTGCTACGATAGCACCAATATTGGGTCCAGAACTGCCGCCTCCGTTGGAGCCACCTGTGGAATCTGGACTCGAAGTTGAGGTACTGCCGTCGGCATTCGTGTAAGTGATCGGCCTTCCTGTTGCGAGAGGACCGGCTGTAGCGGTATTCACGGGTGTGGTAACAGTCGCGCCACCATTCTCGTTCCCACCGACGACGGCGATGACAGCCTGGGGTACTTTGTAACCATACGAGCCCTCAAGGCCACCAGGAGAGTCAGCGCTATACTTCTGTGCTGGCTGTTGATTAAATCTGCGAATGTCAGTACGACGCAAAAGTGCGCATGAGACGGACTCACGGATTGTTGGAGCCAGTCGAATCACTGCCGTCCGACTTCTGAGCGGTACGCGAATCGTCATCGGCACCAGCTGACAATGCAGTAAATTGGTTGACCCATTGTAGGCCACTCAAGTCGAAGACGTAAATGCCAGGCGTTTCACAAGTCAAAGTTCTGTCTCCTGTGTATCCTCCCACCATCACCATTTGTGCATCCCAAATATTGCACGTGTGTCCAGATCGTCCAGGTGGCACACTCTGATCGTCGGTGTCAACTTTGATCCAAGTGAAAGACGGTAATGTCAATATCCACATGTCGTTAAATTGCGTCTGGTTGCCGAATGGGATGAGATTTTGCCCTCCAAACATATAGATGTTGTACGAAGTACCATCCGGTGCGGCAGCAATAACCGCACATGGGTTGACACGAATCTCAGGTGTCGGACCAGATGTCGATTGGATGTACCACGAGCTGGTTGCGATATCGTACACGTCGATATTGTTCATTTGGGTGAAGGTCTCGTTGGTACCACCTGCAATGGCAAGCAAGATTCCCTGTTCGCCGAAGCCTGGCACGTAGATGAGTAGACCATCAGCGCGCTGCGTGAAGCCAACCTGGGCCTGTTGACCGCCCTCCGTGACGTTGCGGTAGACACCATCTGAGCCTGCCGCACGATCGTTTGACAGCGAGTCGACTTGGTTGTTGGTGGCTCCCGGGAACGTGAATTCGAGAAGCGACTGCAAGTAAACGCGTGGAACAGTATTGCTCCATCCCTCTGTCGTATAAGAATCCAGATGGCCGCCAAAGTAGAATCCACGTCCAAGAGAAGGCACGTTTGCTCCGGCTCCTTCAGCAGCACGCTGTACTGGGTCATCATTGCTCGGCGCACTTGGACCTGACGATGTTACAGGTTGGTTGTGCTCAACCCATTCGTCGTCAGCAATTACATATTCCCAGGTAGAGTATGCTGTTGGCGCTACGGGTGGTTTCCATGAGTATTGGCCACCATACAAGAAAAGACTTTCTCGAGAGCTCCACAGGTATCCTAAAGAAACATTTGGAGGTCCGGAGGGCTGCGCACGCCCGGTCAAGGCTGGAGTCGCTATTTGCCATGTCTTCGTCAAGTCCAATGACAAGAAGTAGTTATTCCATGCATCGCTGTCCTGTCCGGGCTCTGTCGTTGCTTGGCCACCGTACGTATACAGCGTTCCGTTGACGAGCGCGGATTGTTGAGCCCATCTGAAGCAGACATTCGTTGGGCTATCCGCTCTGCGTTGCAGAGTCTGAAGCTCGCTTCGCGCCGGCAACACACTGCCACTGACAGGCTGGAGGACAGCGGCGTGGCCAAAGAATGAGGTGCTCTGCAGAAGCGGAACGACTGCAACGAGCAAGAAGGTAAACACGCCCAAGCGATACATGTTAGATGTGTTTCGCACCGGTAGTGGTGACTGAATGTGCGCTGGAGAAATGGTCGGTGTCGAGAAGGGTTGTGCCTGCTTGTCGTTACGCGGTTCCGTGTCGTGGTGAGACTCGCCACCTATTTTGGAAGCAGCATCGTCGTACTGCTCCACGACTCGCACGTCGTCCTTGCTGCGGAAGCGCACGCTCGGCGTAGGCCTCGAGCGTTTCTTGCCGGTATTCAGTGATGAAACAGGTTCGGAATCCAGGTGCTCACGAAAAACAGAGGTCCTTGGTGAAGGTCCCATTCCCTAGTCTGGCGTGCGCTAATTTTGGTGGAGCACACCCACTGCTGCAAGTAATAATACGAGAAGCTTATCCTCGGCGGAGGAAGCAGGAGCCGCCAGCGGTTTCAGAGGCTTGAGAGATGTTCATAAATCAACAAATGTCCAGCAGTTAGTCCAGGGCAGTGTCGCCTCGCGGACGTCCAGCGCACTCGATGCGCCGTCGCAAACTGCTCCGCAATTATGGCCCCGGGGGATATATGCGAGAAGCGAGATGGCGCGCGTGTGGCGAACAGCTGGTGCTGCAGGTCGGTGTGCTGTGTGCCTCGAAAGCTGGTACCGCAGCTCAGCGGACGGGACGGGTGCGAGGGCAATGCGATGGTGGTTGTTGTTACAATGAGAGCAAACACCGAAGAGAGATGGATCCCATTACTTGCCTTCGTGCTCCACGTCGCGCACCGCGACATGAGCAGCCTCCCAAGGCATTGCCGAATCATGTCGTCGCACAATCAG
>JAASLG010000443.1:0-22830 GCA_013365235.1 Cercospora sesami | reverse complement strand
ATGCTCATGTCGAAATGCGTGTGTCATTGGAGAAGTGCGAGCCGATGTCGAAGAGTGGCAAGTAGCACAATCAGACTGCCGGCGTCTCAATCGGTGGAGTTGGGTTGCTGTCGAGCCAACACATCTTCTGGTGGTCACGATCTTGCTAGCGAAATTGTCAGCTCAATTCTCCTGAAGCAGCGGCCGCAAGCGCAAAACATACGCAACGATAGTAGCCACACTCGGGCCAGAATTTCGGATTCGGCTGAATGCTGTAGCGCAGACAGCCGGCGTCGATGTAGCCGCCATGCTTGCGGTCGTAGCCCTCGGTGTCGCAAGAGTTGACGGGGTAATGGAGCCAGCCGCGACAAGCATCCGCAGGGACCACAATGCCTGGGTCACACCCGTCCCCAATGACACTGATGGAGACAGTGATGCTGCCCTGCTCCCCGATGGGCGGCGAGTCGCCGTTCGTTTGGAGTGTCCAGAACTGGAGCTCGGGTTCGTACTGCCTGCATAGAAGTGTCAGCTTTCACATCATCGTACGCTCCGATGAAGAGACTCACCAGGTGCCCGTTGCTGCGTCCGGTACGTGGTTGTAGGTGATGGTCGAGAAATTGCTACAGAACCAATCGATGGCACTGTTGAGGTTGGCGTGGCTGACGCCGAAGCACGGCCATGGCTTTCTGTCGTCGAAGCACTTGAGACCTGGCGGGGTCTCCAGAGCAGCGAAGTTGTTGGTGGTGGGGGAAGGGGTGTCGATGGGTGCAAGACCAGTGAAGGTGGTCGTGACGGTGATCATGTCTGCGGCAGCCTGGGTGGCGAGACCGCCGAGAAGCAGGAGGAGCTTCATGTTGGTTTTGTCTCTGGGTGATGTAGGTTGATGGTCGATGAGGCAGAGGGGACCTCGATGGCGAGGAAGAGGATGTCGAGGAAGAGGAAGAGGAAGAAGTCGGACGCTGGAGGGAGTTTTATGGTCAGTCATCGCCCACATCGCGCCTTCTCTGCCTGCCTCGCCACGCCCAAGACTTACCCGCGTCCCCTCTAAAAGCCGTAGAAGGTCTTGTACCACAGGAGATCAGCGGTCAGAGCCAGGTCAGGTCTGATATCCCGCAGGAGACTGCCCGCGACCACCAGAGCGACGAGTCCACAGGCTCTGCGGGCGAAGCGGAAACCTTCACGCAGCCTCTGTCTCCTGTGGAGCACGGCGGCGGTTCTTTCCTGGTCTGCGGTGGCGGCGGCTTGGTGTTGTTGGCGGCCAGAGGAAGTTGAGATGTGGCTCC
Source organism: Cercospora sesami (assembly GCA_013365235.1). NCBI lineage: Eukaryota > Fungi > Ascomycota > Dothideomycetes > Mycosphaerellales > Mycosphaerellaceae > Cercospora > Cercospora sesami. The sequence continues at coordinate 21,568 of JAASLG010000443.1, read as the reverse complement.
ATTGTTGTTGTAAGAAGGAGTTGATCGAGTCGAAGGCAGGCGTGAGTTGTGCTTCAGTTGCAAGCCTCGTTGCCATCGCCGGCGGCTTACCTAGTAGCAGTTCAGGTCCGCTCACTGCCTCCAACTATGCTCACAACATTGGCTCGATGATCTTCAGACATTACTCTTTCATACCACAGAACAATCATGCCAACCACATTCACCGTTCCAGGGCCAACTCAGTCTGACAGCATCGTATTCACCAATGGTGCGTCAGCTCATGATCCCAAAGTCCACGGGCTGCTAACCTTCCGCCTCCTTTACCCAACTACGCCAACCCGGTCAGCCTCAGTACCGAACGACCTCATCACTATCCGCCGGAAGCTACACCTCTCGAGATGGCCATCCGCCGGTCGTCACGTCCCCGATGGTCAGAATGCCCAGTCGCCATCCTCGACGATCTCCACCGAGACCTGCTACAACAGAGCAACTCCTACCATACTCCTACTCGCTCTCGTGCATTGACAATATCTACGGCAACAGCAGGAAGTAATCTATCCGCTCTGCCCCTTGAGCTGGGCGAAAGGCCGATGACTGGGCTGGGAGCGCTTCAAGCCTTGATGAATAAAAGTCCGTTGGCCGCGCCTTTGTTATGGGCCGCAACGGGACAAAGAGCATGGGAAGAGCATGGGACGAGGCTCGGGAGGCTATTGTGCGCTTTTGGAAAGCTAGGCCGTGGGGTCTGGAAGCAGGACTGCACTCGCTATGGAACTTCTTCACGGTCACTGCTGTCCACTGAAGCTCAGTACAGTGTACAAGAACAAGGAAGCAAGGCGTAGACTTACTGCAGACCGCTCACTGACTGTATAGCAACGACGGCAACAATGGTTGATATCTGCAGAGCTCGTGCGAGTCCTCTACGATGATCTATCCCGAAAAAAGCTATGCGCAATTGGCAATTACTACTTTGGGGACAGCAGCCTCCCCAAAGACTCGGTCAGGCAAGAGGTGTAACGTCTGCAAGACAAGTCATTGGCAGTAGCTTCGATGGGATATACTTCGATATACAAACCTACACTCGCATATACCGGCTATGCGGTCCACCACTCATGCGGCTCCGTAAAGCACCCAAGAGACGACAGAAAGAGACAACAGATGTCAGAAACCGCCCAATATTCAACCACATACCAGCCCTAATTATCATTCCTCCCACGTGATATCGGTCATCGTATTCAGAAACATCCTCCTGTCCTGGACAGAGGAACAAAAGTCATCGAGATCAGCCAACAATCGGAAAGAACACCGTGTCGCAGCGTACCGTGCCGGAAGTTGAAAAAACCTTCCAGAGACCTTGCAGAAATCGAGTCATGATACATAACCCTACTCGATCGGTCTGTCGGAGAGTAAAAGAAAACGGACCAATCTGACGGCGGCGGAAAAATACTGCAGTACCGTATTGTCGTACATTGGCGCCAGGACTGTAAAAAAGGACAACTGATGAGGAAACTAACTTTGTTGAGACAGATGTCATTGTCATTGTCATTGCCATTTCCCGCCCTAGCATTCTTTTCAATTCCGCAAAACAAATTCAATTACATCTACGATGCCTGCAAGAGTCAAGTTACAAGACGTGGAGGGCCCTATCATTCGACTTCCGTTTCCGTGAGTCCAACGTCTGTACAATGTTACCCCTCTTCCCGATTCTGTCATGTCGATAAGAGCTCGAAAGTATAGGTTGTCGGATTTCCCTGGAACGGTAACTCATGTCATCAACAGCAGAAGAAAGCAGAAATACAATCAACCTTGGGTAGTAGTAACTTTTTAAATGGATGAAACATTTCTGCTGCGACGCTTGCTTCGAAGAATGCCTGCCTGCCTGCCTGCCTGTCTGACTGACAATTGTCTGCTTTGCCTGCCTTGCCGCACCCGTCAAAAGTAACTCTGCCTGAAACCCCTGCCGAACCCTATGCCTGTCTGCGCAGATTGAGGAAAAAAAGACTGCATGCCAAAAAAGATCTGATCTGATGATATCCTTGAGAGACCGCCGTTTTTCGTCGCGCGTCTCCCGTCTCCGTATCTTCCCGGTATTTCCCATCCATCTTGCGTCTGTCCTGCTTGCATGCATCCATCTCTCTAATCCGCGCGCCCCAACGCCGCTTGCTGTGCTTGTGTGTGTGATAATTTTCTCTTCTTCTTTCGCTCTCTGTCAAAATGTCTCTCAAAAACGCAGTATAAACATGGGTTGGTTATACACATTATACAACGATCGATCGTGCGTTGCATTGCGTGCGGGTGTGACGTTGGCAACGCACTGATGATCCACCTCTCGCGTGCGCGTGTCGTCTCACACGCCTCGTGCGACGCGCGCCTTCCCATTGCCTCGGGTTAAACTTCTGACATACGTCTTCTTCTTTTTCACTGCTGCTGCGAAATAGCGCAGCGCCGGATTGTCCATGATCGTATTGTTCAGGATTGCGACGGGGAAGACAAAGATCCCATGTCGCATCCGACACCGGTCTGTGTTCCGAATGATGATGGTGCACCGCATCACATCGACGTGTTGAACGGCGATGGCGTAGGCGCTCTGCGGCTCTGAATCAGCCGTTCTGTCTGGATGTACAGACTGTCGAGGTACTGCATGGCGGGCGCATCTTTCAAAATTTTCGCGACCTGCAGACCCGAGCTGATGAGCTGGAGAATGTTTCTGTCGTCCTTGAGCGGCCTAGACTGATGCTTGGCCGCATGTCTCATTTCCAAGCTGTTCTCGAGGATTGTAATTAGCTGTTTAATCTGACCGTTGTAGAGAACTCTCGCTGGGATGCGTCTCTTCGTCGCAAGTCGCTTGAGGAGGTACACCCACTCCGACCATTCTCGGTCGCCGGGTACTCGCACTGGTCGCTTGTCGGGTTCGATGGGGATGGGGAACTGGTACTTTGCAACAAAGTCATATGCACACTGGGAAAGTCTGTCGTTCACTTTTGAGAGGATCTCGTCTTGTTCCTGCGCGTAGAGCGTGATCGGAAGCTGTGGCAGGTCCTCTTCTTTCGGCTCAACGCCGTTGTCTTCGGGCTTGTCGAGGAGCTGCGATGGGCCGTCGAATTCGTCTCTGTTGGATGGTCGTCGTTGGGGGAAAGTCTTTGATTGTAAGCTAATCGTGTTCGTCACCATGTCTCCACCAAAGAATGCACCAACCAGCGGACTGTTTCTCGCTTCCTCGGAAGAGCTACGGCGGAGCGGTGGTCCTGGCCAAGCGCCCCCGTACGCGGCATAGCCAGATCGAGGACTCCGGTCACTTCCGGGAGGCATTGGTGTTTGTGAGGTCTGAAATTGACCCGACAGTGGAGAGGTGGCCCAGCCAGAGAGAAGTGGAATCTCTTGATATGGACCAGCTGGCCGGCTCGACCATTCCTCCCGGGCCCAGCGTTGTGCTTGGGTCGAGTTGAAGGGCGGGTAGCCGGGCGCAGTGCGATTCCCAGAAGTCAGGCCCGGAGGTGGTGGAAAGCTTTTCAGGTTCTGAGCGTGTGTCGTAGGAATGGCTCCTGGATGTGTGTTGGCATACCTGAGCGCTGGCGCTGGACGCGAAGCAGCCCACGGATCTCTGTCCTGAAGTCGCTGCCTGTGCCGCGTTAGTGAATGCGAGCAGAAAAGATCGGGCGTGGGAGGAGGTGGTGCTCGCAGCGGCGGGTGCTGCGCTGCCGTGCCACGTACTGTCGTGCGAATGGCTCCTCAATTCGAGATGGCAAAGCCGCAGCCCTCCTTGACTCGTTGGGAGCGTAGCCTGTGGTCGTAGGTTCAGGTGCGCCGGAGGTCATTATGTGCTTTCAGCAGACTTGGCCTGCAGGACGCAGAGAGACGCAGAGTCGAAGGCTAGTGTTCGCAGATCACTGTTGTTCAAAGATTTGTGGACGAGTGACGGTAAGGCCCATTCTTACGTGAGGCGCAAGCAGACGCGCCAACCAGCGAACAGCCATTGCGGCTTGGGTCGTGCTACTATCGAACCATTGACCTAGGAAGACAGACAAGGCTTTTGACCTCGACGCTAGGATCTTCGCTGTGCAGGCTGTGACGCGGGTTTTCTGTCCCTGCCCAAAGCAACCCTTCACAGCGAGCACAGCTCCAGGATGCCCCGGCCTCGACGGGCGTCGTGAATGATGGCCGCAGGCACATGCGCTTGCCCAAAGATGTCCAAACGTGCTCCCATGGCCCAACTAGTCGCCGGCCTAGGGAGCGGGCCACGCTGCTCTCAGGCAAGGGTAGCAGTGCGCTGCCGCCGCCGCCTCCGCCCGCGCGCCGCCCTGCTCGTGGACGAGCGTCGAGAAACCGGATGATGAATCTCCTATTGACAGGCATCGGCCGGCGGACTGACATCACGCGCGTGCATTTTTGACGTGCCAACGGTCGAAAGGGACGGTGACAAGTGCCGAAAAAGAGCGGGCCGCCCACGAATCGATCATAGGGCGAAACGTAGTGCGCGCGCCGGGAGCTCCAGTATCTCGTCGCTGCGGCAGGGATCTTGAGATCGACTTCGGGATGTCCACCGCAGCGTGGCAGCGCGTCCAGCACACGGCCGCTGGGCGGCGAAAGGTAGATGCCACGCTCGTTTCAGCGCCGAGCGGTGGTGCGCGCGCTGGGCGTCGACTGCGCCTCGAATTCCGCCGGGCGTGCAGATGCTGTTGCGTCTCGCCCGCGCTGCTCATCAGCGCCTTGGGCAGTCATGGTGTTGCGGGTATTTCGAGAAATTTCCTGGAGTGCGCGAGGGATCCAGGGTGGACGTGGGACTGCAGGATTGCACGTGCGGAAATGATCAGCGCTGGGCTTGGGCACGCGTGCGGATGGGCATCTCTGTCGTCGTCGTGCTCGGCCTCATCCGGATGGTGGACGAGTAATGGCCAAATCGACGTTCCGACGCGCTGCACGATCGCGACACCGCTGCCAATGTTGCTGTGGGCGAGGTGGACGACGCCGCAGCGAAGCGAGACGCGATCGGGTAACGCGTGCGGTGCCACGTGCAATCTCACCACTAAAATCACACCCGCGCCGACATATTGTATTCACATATCCACTGACTCGGCCTCGATATATGAGCACGTGAGCACGAAACCCACGTTTCGTCCAACGTTTCGTCTCGCAACTAGCCGGGTCACATCTCACATATCGAACGTCAAGCGCCGAGTGGGAGCATGTCGGCGCCCGCACGAAATGCACCGCTCCGCCTACCACCGCTCGGCGCCCTGTCGACACGGATATCGTGACCGTGGAGGTGTTGGTGCTGTGGAGTGACTTGACGGGGATCCCAAACTTTAGCATACAACAGTACGTGCTGACAATACCGGCAGTAGCCGAACAATATTGCTTGTCAGGACCGGGCTCCATCTCATACATGAGGAATGTGCCGCGCAGGTACAAACACAACCCATCATGCCACCACCTGCTATCGCACGACCGTCTGCTGCATCTCGTGCGCCGGAGCTGTGTGGTAGTAAGCCGCTGCAGCGCCGCTCGTGGGATGATGGATACCTGCGGCGGGCGAAGGGTCGCGGGATGCGTCGCTATTGGAGCTGATCAGTCACAGCTTCGAGCTGGAGAGCGCAAGACAGCCTACCGAAACGGGTTCAACGGAGCTGGCACTGGGTTGTATGCAGTATCGGGCCCACTGGGGGTGGGATCGAACTCGACCCCTGCCTCCGCATTCGCCGGGCTGCTATAAGTTCCACGTGTAGCGAATTGCCCTTTGCGATAGCGATGCAAAATGACGGAGCTGCAAAGGTTAGCGGACGGATGGTGAGAAATGGATTGGTCGAACGCACGAGTATATTAGCTTGCCCAGGGACGTCGCGCTACAAAAAGTTAGCACTTGCTGCTGACCGATTGTGAGAACAAGAGACTCGGCCTCCACGTACAGCACCACGATGATGAAGATGAATCCCAGAGCACTGGCCCGGGCCCCGGCGGCGGTGCCCACAATCTGCAGAATCAGGACCACCGCCCATACCAAGGTGAGGATCGAGTTGAACGTGACGACAACTGTCGGGCTCAGACGTTTGCGCGCCAACAAGATGATCTCGGTGAGGTCGAAAATGATGGTCAACGCGCACAGTGCAATGTACACCGCCGCTACTCCGCTATGAGGGGACCCTTGTTAGTGCTGGTTGGACACGTCGGCAAATCTTGTACCAAGTGAGACTTTACTTGAAGGCCCTGTATGCTGGCTTGCTAATGCGGTCCACGCCGTAGCTGTCCGCATAGTCTTCCTGGTAGTCCCTGACCACGGCCAGAGAGAACGTGAAGAGGACCAGGAGGATGGTGACAAAGATGAGCTGAACGATCCAAAACGGAATCAGGACACGCTTGAGCCACATCTGACTGGCCATGATTGTGAATCTCTGTGATGTTCTTGGAGGGGATCCTGGCACTGGTAGCTCCGACCTGCTGGGTCGTATTCCAGATAGCGTGGTGTGCTATCCGATTGCCTGGCGAACGCAAAGCGCGACGGCAGGGAAGTGTTGTTGTGTTGGGAATGACTCCGAGTTGATGAGAAATTGCAAGCCCTACCTTTTGACAGGAACAGACAGGCCAATCTTGTCTTTATGGTTTGGTGAAATTCATACAGAGGATTCACCAGAGTTGTGGTGGCTTGAAGGATTTGGGCTGAGCAAATCTCAAAAACTGCGACAAAGCGGCAGGGGCGACGAATGCGGTCTAGCGAGTTCCTAATTTAGCGGCTACTCCACAATGTTGCCTTGTACAAGCGCCGCGAGAGCGCAGCAAACGACCAGCGAGAGAGGGAGCCGTCTCCAGCGACCTCGAGGTGAAAATTGTGACTGCCATGCGTAAGGACTTCGCACCGGCGCTTCTCCATGGTCGCGGTCAGTGTTTCACCGCATGCACTTGCCAATGCACGATTGTGGCGCGGCAAATCCACCGCTGCGAAGTTCCAAAGCCATGACTTTGATGACCTCAGTCAAGAGCAGGGCGTAAGCGCACTTATTGCTTCGTTGCAGTCGATGGCTCAGCCTCTTGGCCAAGAACAACCTTGGGCCGAAGCCCTTAGAGTGGTATGGACTGGAGCGCAAAGGCTTGGCGCCAGCAAGACGGACCAGACTGATGATCTGGATCGACAGTGGCTGTGAAGAGGGCTTCGGAGGCGGAGACATGGTTGTCTGCTCTACGGCATCATTCACTTTTGGGGCCGGCCTCTGGCGCTATAGCGTTCGAAGACGCTCCTCTTGTGCTTTGCGCTCTTCCGCACGTTTGCGTGCGACTGCAACCCTTTCTTCACGCAGGCAGGTAAAGATCTGGATTCCATTAGAATTCAACATGACAAAGCTGTCTCAAATCCGAGCACGTACCCAAAACCACATTGCAATCTCGAAAAAGCCGAAGGTGAACACCAAACTGTTTTGGAGAGGCTCGCCGATGCCTACTTTGGCAGCTGACCCGGAGCCGAACAGGCCGTCTTCTTTGAACAGGTATACGTATCCGGTCAAGCCGAAGAGAAAGGTCAAGCGGACGGGGACATTGGACAACCAATACTCCAAAGCCGCGTTCTCGTTCATGTTGGCTGCTGTGATGTCTGCGACGCCCAGGAGCGCCAGCAGGACCGCGACAAATGCTGTGGCCTCGCTTGGTTTGTTCAGTGATGCGGCATGATTCTGGATTCATTAATTAGACACAGTGATCGTGATCCTGTTCGTGAAGTACGCACTATTCTCATGGACTCGCCCAGGATGAAAACCACATTTTGGTCTGCGAGGATCCTCGGTGCTGTGAGGAAGAAGTACGCCGCTGTAATATGGAACAGCGAAATCGTCCGAATGAGTGTATATGGTGAGAAGAGCCCCATCTTGTCGCGGGGTTGTGGTTGATAGTGTCTCGTGCCGAATGTAGAGCAGGGAAAGTGCAATGTTGCCGTTGCGGTTCGCGCCAAGACCGGTCCGGAGATCCCGAATCACGTACTTTCCAACCTCACGCGATTCTCGTGTGCGACGACGTTGTGCAACCTCGAAGCATTATTCTGGCAGGGCTCATCACGCCACTACACGATGGGCCCTCGTGACAAGAAAACCAATGGGCCAGCCCCGCAGGTTCTGAGAGTTGTGGAGGAGTCGAAATCTAATGACAAGACTTTGGTTCAATTGGTACTTATCCTGACAATAGTGATATATGGTGAGTGTTCAAGACTTATCGAATTCATCGTGCTTGGCCGCTGAGTGATACATAGGATATTTTGCATTCGATCCCGATACATTCAGGCAATACCTCCCCACATTTTCAAGTAATCCTGCACATACACGCTTGACTGGAGCAAGAAAGGTTCTTTCCGAGAATCCTCTCATTGACGGGCACAATGACCTGTTGATACGCCTCCGCGCTGAATACGGTATGTCACAGTCTCGACAGTCGGCATGCCTCCGAGGTAGTGTCCTTGCTGATCCGTCCCAGCCAACGAAATCTACTCCAACGACTTCGCCAACCTCTTCGAAAACGGAGGCCTACCAGGCGAAATCGACATTCCCCGAGCCACAACCGGCCACCTAGGCGGAGCATTCTGGTCCGCATTCCTCCCTTGTCCGAAAGATGGCTTCGACTTCAGTGACGCAAATTACGCTCCTTACGTCAAAGCCACCCTCGAACAAATAGATCTCTTCAATCGCCTCGCAGAAAAGTATCCCAAATATTTCACTTTGCCCAAGAACGCTGCAGAAGCTGAGAAGAATTTCAACAAAGGCAAATGGATTTCTCCGCTTGCGATTGAAGGTCTACATCAAATTGGGAATAGTCTTGCGACTTTGCGGCTGTACCATGCGTTGGGAGTGAGGTATGCGACTTTGACGTGGAATTGCCATAATCGCTATGCGGACGCTGCTGCCGTGTATGCGAACGGCACTTTTGGGCGTGCCAAGCCGTATTGGGGTGGTGTCAGTGCCGATGGACGAGAATTGATCAAGGAGATGAATCGTTTGGGGATGCTCGTCGATCTCAGTCACGTCTCAGAAGATACCATGCGAGATATTCTCGGCGGCAATCCTGAATGGAAAGGAAGCATCGCACCGCCGATCTTCAGCCATTCGAGTGCGTACTCGATTTGTCCCCACCCGAGAAATGTTCCAGACGAGATTTTGGATTTGGTGAAGAAGCGGAATTCTTTGGTTATGGTGAACTTCAATCCGGATTTCATCTCGTGTAAAGACGTCGGAGCTGGAAACGGGTTGCCGGAATTTGTCAACGGTACCAATACGATCGAACAAGTTGCGCGACATGTCATGTACATTGGAAAGCGAATCGGATACGATCATGTTGGGCTTGGATCTGATTTTGATGGGATTGAGGATACGCCACGGGGCTTGGAGGATGTGTCGAAAGTCCCGGATCTCATCGACATTTTGCTAAGCAAAGGTGTCAGCGAGAAGGATGCAGCGAAAATCGCGGGCAGGAACTTGCTGAGAGTATGGCATGAAGCAGATCAAGTGGCTGCAAAGCTACAGAAGGAGATCAATCCTGTAGAAGACGATCTAAGGAGAAAAACCAGTGTGGCTGTGGGATTAGATGAGAACGAGCCTGTTGAATTGTAGACTACATGAGGCTCGACTTCTGATGATGATTATGTTACAATCCGCATTTGTGCCATCTCAGACATTTGCTTTTGCAGCTTCAGCTGGTGCCGCAATGCTCATCATCGCTCTGCTTCTCCGCTTCCTGCTCAACCTGTCCATCCGTTGCCTCATCATGATTACCTCGATCCAGAGCCATCGAAGCACGACGGTCTCGACCGGTCTACGTCTTCGCTAACCTAATTCTCCGCATTCTTCCCCACCTCTGCACCCGTGGCCTTCCCATCGCTGTCTCGATTCAGAGCGATCGAAGCAGCACCATCAGAGGATACAGCCCCCGAACTTGATCCCAACACGGCGAGCGGCGAGACATCCAGCTCGACGAGCTTCTCCCTAAACTTCTGAACCTCCGAGTCTTTCTTACGTTTCTCCGCTTCGAGGTCCTGAATTCTCTTCTGATGCTCCCCCACGTTCCTCAACAACCGATCGTTCGCATTGTTGAGTTGGAAAATGAGGCGTTGAGCATCGACAACACGTGCTTGATTTTCAGCAGAATTGTCGGCTTGAATTTTCCACTTCTTATCCGCCTCATCGATCTTTTTTTTGCAACTGTCTTGCATTTGCTGCATGATCTGCTTGTATCTCCTCTTGTCGTTTTTGGCGTCTTGTTCCTGGTGTGTGCATTTCTGCTCATACTGCTTGATTTCGGTTCCGAGTCTGCGCTTTTCATCGCATACTTCGACGTATACCCTGTTGAAGTCATCTTTCTGAGTCTTTTCGGCGCTGGTCTCAGCTTGAGAATGACGGAGCTTTTTCTGAAAGGCGTCAATTGTTGCGTAGGCATCATCGACCTCTTTCTGCTTGGCTTTGAGGTCTTCCTGGCAGTCCTTGAACTTCTGTTGCGCCTTTGGATTGCCTTGCTTGGCGTTCTCCTTGGCCTCAGCCTTGAGCTCCCTGACTTCCTCTTTGTAGGCGGCCTTGAGTTCGCGTAACTCATCGATTGTCTCATCAAGCTTATCCGATTTGTCCTGCAACTTGCGGGACAGATTCTTCTCGGCCGTGGCGTACTTCGAGCCCACACGCTTCTCAAAAGAGGCGTTTTTGTTTTTGAGCTTGGTTTCGTAGGCCTGCTGTAATTCGGACCTGATCTCCTTGGCAATTTCATCCTGCAATTCCTTCTGTCTTGCCGCCTTGACTTTCTTGTTGGCCTCTCTGGAAATTTGTTTTTGCTCCAGCGCGATACGAGCAGCCCTCTCCTCATCTCTGCTGGCTTCGAGGGACTCATTTTCTTCTCTGGCTTCTGCCAACCGAGCCTTGAGTTCTGCGATCTGTGCATTTTTCCTCGAAATGATCTCGTTACCCTTTGCTTTGAACTCTTCGAGCGTCTCTGGCTGTTTGACATTTCCTTTCGTCTGCTTCGCCGCTGCTCCCGTTGAAGCTGCCTCGTCTATTCTGGACTTCTTCGCAACAGCCGGTCCCGCTTCGCTCTCTCTCGGTCTCTTCATGCCTCGCTGCTTGTCCCCTTGGGTATGAGATTCGTCCCCGGCAGCAGACTTTGCCTTCGACGCGTTGTGCCCCTTGGCACCAGTCACAGCAGAGCCATCCTGTTCACCGTGTCCACCAGTGTCGGAAATGCTGACGACCGAACGTGCTCCGGAATCGTGACCCGCGGACGATGCCACAGGAGTGTTGGCGACAAATGAGCTTTGTTCGACGGCTGGCTCCATAGCCGTGCTTGTGTGAGAACGGGGATGATTGGGTGTTTTGGGCATGCTGTCGGAAAGTCGTTGACGTTGTTGTGAAAGTCGGAAGCCAGCAGCAAGGCTTGGGCCGAAGGTGATCTGAAGTGAGCGCCAGAGATGACCGGTCTCGTGCTCAGTTATCTTGCTGTGGGCTTGCGGCGGCGGAGGAAGGTCTCCGACGATGAGGTCGTGTTCAAGCACCTGATTGCGAGGCGAAGCACCAGGGAACCTTTGGCCTTTTTTGAGGGAAAGATGCTTGTTGGGAATTGCGTCCAACCAAAGTTGGGTCGATGGCCGGCCTCGTGAGCTCGGAGCCTAGACTACTTGAGAAGAGAGGACGACGATGAGTGGGGTCTTACGGTCGCGGAAGGTTGATGTTGAGTGTCGAGGTCAGGTTAGCAGAAAGGGTTGAAGCAAGTGGAGTGGAAGTCGAGGGTCTGAAAACTTGAGCAGGAATGAGCGCGGAGAACTAAGCCGCACGTGAACGATTAGTTTCCAACTGATGTCTACTTATCTCAGAAGCGTTCACATGCAAATGTCGCCATGGGCACATGCTCGACATTCACGGTCCAGTGCTTTGCCCAACGACCAGTTCGTGCTCGTCTGTGATATGGGTAGATGCCACGCCTTAATCTGCCCCCCGAATACGGAGTTCGACAAAGAGGACGAGAAGCTGTAAGCCTTCCATTGTCTCCGCTCAAGTCAATACTCGCTCCTTTCATGCACGACGGTATGAGTCCGTACGAGGGCTAGAGTAATAAGCAGAGACCGCACTCTCTATTCAAGGAGAATTGTACTTGCAGCCATACCTCTCAGTAGGCTCCGAGGCACATTTGGGCTGTTGTCAACCTCGTGAGCTAGGGTGGCCCCGTCGCGCCAGAAGATAATCTGCCTTCTGGGTGTCATTCTAAGAGATTCTGGCCAGCCTCGCATTCTCCTCGTTGAGACGCTCTATCAAGCTTGCCTGCTCGTCGGCGACCTCTCGCTCGTTCTCCGCACGCCGCTTGTAGGTAGCGAGCTGTGTTTGGGCATCCCGTAGCTCGACAGCCTGATCCTTCGCCTTCTTCTCGGACTCCCGCAAGGCTTTGTCGCGCTCGGCGACCGTCATTCTCAGCTTCTCCACCGTATTCTTCTCCTTTGCGATATCGTTCTGGTAACCTTGCACCATGTAGATAGACCGCTGCGCTTGAGCTTCCAGCGCACTTCTAGTGTAATCGTCGGCGGACGCCATCATGGCGAGCTCGAAATGCGCAACTTGGTCTTGAAGGACAGCTCTTGAGGCCTCAAGTTCCTCGCCCAACGCCTTCAGCCGCGAGACCTCTTGCTCTGCAGCTTCGGCACGCAGACGCTGCTCCTGGACGGCCTTGGTGCCGAACTTGATGAGAGACTCCTGAAGCTTGGCATATTCGTCTGCGGCGGCTTGCTCTCTTGTCGCCACCTCGATTTCTGGTTTGCGTTCTGGTGGTAGGGTAGACGTTTGGTTTCCGAGCTGCTGGCGCAACTTGCGTATCTCCTTGTCGTCCTCGTCAGCCCGCTTACGCAGCTTTTCGATCTCTCGCTCGTCGGCATTCGATTTGTCCGCGGCTTTTCGAAGCTCGTCCTTATTGCGCCTCTGAAGGTTATTCAGATTGGTGATCTCGTACTTGTGCCGGTCCTCCTTAGTGTCATGTCCTGGACGCTTTCGTGCTTGGTAAGGATGGTGACGGTGGTCGTCACGCAAGTCACCGTGCTTCGGTCGACCGGGATAGGGCGGTGCCATGGCGCTGCTGTTGGTCTTATCCGACTATGTTCAACTCACTCAGCCAGCAGCGTCCGAGGAGAAAGAAAGCTCGAGACAGCTTTGTATTGAAGGAAAAGTTGTGAAGGTTGCAAAGGAAAGTCCGAGAAGGCGGCAAACGAGACACGCGTGATCCTTGCGCGATTCCGGATAGCTGCGCCACTAGGCCGAGTGAATACATCTGCAAGCAAACGCAGCGACTGCCCGTCACTTAAGGGCCCCATCACTGCCACTCCTTGTCGGTCCAAGCGAGCCACGACACCTCTATGCTCACTTTTCACACAGCCTTAGGCCCATTGTATGCTCAGAATGCAGGGCGCTTGGCGCACGACACGTGGTTCTCTATTCTCTATTGTGTTGCAGCATCATCTTTCACGGCACCTTCTCGACTTCCTCTAACAGCTCTTCCACGTTGAACGTCTCATCTCCTCCACTGAACTGCTCCATCAACTTCCCTCTCTTCTCCTTGCTCTCCTGCGCGACCGCACTGTGCGCCTCAAATCCGTAGAACTTTTGCAAGTTCATCAGCAAGAATTTACCCTCATCGACACTGATGCCTCTGTTTTCCATTACTCGACCCTCCAGCAGAGCCAGCCCGTTCGAATCAAGCAGATCCAAATGATGCGTGATTGTGGTATGCGGCTGCGCAAATTCACCTCGCAACTTGAATTCAGCAAGATGTGTGAAAAGCACTGTTGCTGTTGTTTCGGTGGGGAAGGTCCACTGGAGAAAGTGTATCTCTGCGCCCTGCTCCGCTCGCGGAAGCGGGAGAATGAATTGTGGGTGTTTCTTTGCCGTCTTTGCGATTCGCTTATATGTTTCCGCCTCCATCACTGCGCACAGAGACTGCGGGTCTCGAACATGCCGTAACCGCCATATTGTCTCGATCTCTTTGTGTGGAAGCTTCGCAGTCTTGTCGACATTGATGAAGGATGCTAGTGTTTTGACAGGGCTGTCGCTCTTGGGCACTTTCTGTATCGCGGGATCGACGAGAGGCTTCGGCGGAGGAGGAGGCTGATATGGGATGCTGGAGTCGGTATTCTGTGGTGTGGGAGGTTCCTGAGCGGAGAGTGGAGCGTTGATGCCGGGTACCAGGCTTTCTTTGCGCAGTGTCGCGATGCGATCCTGATAGACTTGCTTCAACTCCTCAACATCGTCTACGCCCCTCTCTTTCGCCTTTTGCCGCAACTTATCACGATATCGTTCTTGGATCTTGTCGTTCAGAGGCGGATGAAGAGCGAAGTATCGCACATCGTGAACCTGGGCCCATCGCCGTTGGCATAGACGTGCCTGCGATTGCGCAGCTGCACGCCGGAACAATAACGTGGATGGATTCATCTTCATCAACGGCAGTCCATGATGACGATGGAACAGACCAGGAGAGCTTCAAGATGGATGCAACACGTGATCGGCGACGACCAGATCGGCAATCCGGCTGCTCTCGGCGAGATTGGCTTTGCCAGATGCTGTGGATGCTTCTTGCCATACCTTAACTTCTCGGCCGGTCTGCTCTGTGCTACAGTCCCAAGCGGTGTGTAGCGAGCCAGGCCACTACTGCGAGAGCCTCTACAACATCTCGACGAATATCACGAGTGTTGCGACTGTCCGGAGTGTTCGCTGAGACATCGGAGTGAGATACACATGCCAGCGGACCGGCTACGGACGGCACGAAACTGGGCGTGCCTCGGCACGCCGCATCAATTGCGGTTGCACAGCTGCACGTCTCAGCCTGGATGTGCAATAGCGGGTCGGACGCCTACATAGATTCAATACTGATGCCATTCCCGCTCCGTTCCCCATCGACAAGAAATCACAAGCACAATGCCTTCCAAGTCCACGTATCCAGACATCGACATACCTAATGTAGGCCTGTGGGACTTTTTGTTTGAACGCAAAGACCGCGACTTTCCTGATGATAAAGGTCCGTCCGTCAAGCCAATGGCAAGATAAGCGATTGTACTTAACGATCTCTTAGTGATCTATGTTGATCCTGCCACTACCCGCTCATACACCTATGCTCAGACGAAGCAGACTGCGATTGATTTCGGCAAGGGACTGAAGGGATTATGGGACTTCCAGAAAGGCGATGTGTTGGCCTTGTACACCCCAAACTGCATAGACACGCCCGCAGTGACATGGGGTGCTCACTGGGCTGGGGCGATTGTGTCCCCGGCGAACCCAGGCTACACAGTTGACGAGCTAGCATATCAGCTCAAAGACAGCGGGGCCAAAGGACTGATCACACAACTTGCCCAGCTAGACCAAGCAAAAGCTGCGGCGAAGAAAGTCGGCATACCCGAAGATCGCATTGCACTGATAGGTGATGAGAAAGACCCAGCAGGCAGAGTGAAGCATTTTTCCAGCGTTCGCAACATTTCCGGCACTCAGAGATATCGACGGGCCAAGGTTGATGCCGACAAGGACCTGGCATTCCTGGTGTACTCGAGTGGAACAACAGGATTGCCCAAAGGCGCAATGCTTTCCCATCGCAACATCGTCGCCAATACACTCCAAGTCACGGCTGGAGAACAGCCTCTGTCATGGAAACCAGCCAAGGGGAGACCAGAAGGCGATGCTATCCTCGCCTTCCTTCCATTCTTCCACATTTACGGACTGACGTGTCTGATACATCAATGCTTCTATCGAGGTTTCAAGTGCGTTGTACTGCCAAAGTTCGACATCGAGGCTTGGTGTCGCATTGTGCAAGACCACAAGATCACAATGTCTTACGTGGTTCCGCCTGTGGTTTTGCTACTCACCAAGCATCCGATCGTCGACAAGTACAATCTCTCCTCTCTGCGCATGATGAACAGTGGTGCAGCACCTCTGACCCGGGAGCTGGTAGACGCTACCTACAAGCGAATCGCAGTTCCCATCAAGCAAGGATACGGTCTTTCAGAGACTTCGCCCACAACTCACACGCAACCCTGGGATAGTTGGCAGAGTGCGATGGGCAGCGTAGGCACATTGCTGCCCAATATGACTGCGAAGTACATGTCTCCAGAGGAGAAAGAAGTGCCACAGGGGCAGATTGGAGAACTGTGGTTATCCGGTCCAAATATCTTCAAGGGCTATCTCAACAATGTCCAAGGAACGAAGAATGCCCTCACAGAAGACGGATACTTCAAGACCGGAGACGTGGGGTATCAGGACCAGAACGGAAACTTCTACATTACAGATCGAGTGAAGGAGTTGATCAAGTACAAAGGATTTCAGGTGCCGCCTGCCGAGCTCGAAGGTTATCTAGTTGCACACGAGAAAGTTGACGATGTTGCTGTGCTAGGTGTGTTCAAAGAGGAGCAGGCGACGGAAGTGCCAGTGGCATACGTGGTGCTGAAGCAAGGCATTGTTGCGAGTCCTGCTGTAGAGAAGGAGATTGTGGACTGGCTCAATGCGAAGGTCGCTAATCACAAGAAGCTGCGAGGTGGTATTAAATTCACGAATGAGATTCCGAAGAGCGTGAGTGGGAAGATTCTGAGGCGTATGCTGAAGGTCAAGTATCAAGAAGAGGAGGCAAAGGCGGCTGGGAGAGCGAAGTTGTGAGCTGGCTGCTCTCGGCAATACAATCAAAGACCGAAGTTTCTATGGCCCCAGAATACTGCTCGTGGGTTCTCCAAATTTGCTCGTCAGATGCGTGTTACATGAAGCTGTAAACGAGTTGCTGATTGCAAGAAAATTCCCGGTAGACCATGCTCGTTTCAGAAGATACCAAGTAGTTCTATCTCACGAGATCGGAGGGTGGCTCTCTTTTCAGAAAGCTTTCGGCAGCACAGTTTTGTCCGAGGCCAAATCAGGCAGCTGAGAGTCTTTTATAGTTTCAGAGAAGAAGTTCACACATTGGCAATTGCTTTGGAAGAGGGGCCGCCTTCGGCAGTGTCCCATTGTTCAATTGTCTAATAACGCATCTTCACATGCTACTAAAGTGATGATGTGTCTGATGAACTTGTTTCTAACGACAGTCACCTACTGCCTCACTGGACATCTGGTTTGTGCCTAGCGAACAGTTTTCGAGCGGGTATCACTTCAAAACCAGTCCCTTTCGCTCAAAGAACAACCGCCCAACTCCGCCACCCAAACTCCCGACATGGCACGCAAAACCAAGCAGACGCCTTTGGAGCGAATCCGCGCCAACGCAGCTAAATCACGCGCTGCACTGATCGTCAACAAAGACAGTGCCTGGCATCGATTCGACCAGCAGGACGCGAACAGCGCCGCCAAACGACTGAAAGTCGCTAAGAAGCGCCGCAACTCGGATGGAGCGAAGCACACAACACCAATCGCGAACGTCGATGGCATCGAGCAGGAAGCTGTTGACTCCAATCGTGAGACGTCTCCAGACAACCCCGAGTTTCCAGCCTCGTGGGCTCCAGCAGGTGGTCATTGGTTCAGAGACAAGGATACAGCACCTACAAAATCCCTAGGCATTGCGCGCATTCCTGGTTGGAGAGTCGAGAAATTCGCGAGAGCTGTAGGAGAGCTGCTGCTAGAACTGGAGATTGAAGACGACTTCAGAATTCGGATCAAAACTGCTGAAAATGAGGGAGTGGAGAGATCGACGGATATCTTTGTCGAGTTTGAGAGTGCTGAGAGGGCGGAAGAAGTGAAGAAGATTATCGATGGGAAGAGGCTTGATGGAAGGGTACTGTCGGTGGATTTTGGTGGGGTCTAGCCTGTCAAGCCCAGGTCCTTTTCCAAACCAGCCAGACGTGCATTACCAGGTGCTATGGTCAGCGTGCATATTTCAGAGACAGGCCGACACATAACGTTACCAATACTTACCGTAACAACTATCTGCTCTCTCCGACGTTGTGATATTTCTTGTGCTATTATGTATTCATCTCCTGACCTGAGACACATCTGACAATAGCTAGAAGCAGGCCGATTTCTTCCTTGCATCTCCGTTGCTCGGGGATTTACAGAGCCATTGCGTATCGAGATGGCGTCGAAGATTCCCGGCTCTAGGAGGTGGAAGCAGTAAGTCGTCCTCATGCTATCTCTGCCGTACGATCAGATTGAATGGCGCTACAGTTCCCTCTTTGCCAGGTGATAGAGTCGGTAAGATTTTCGAAAGCAGAAAACCCTTGGTACTGTCCTCCGTTGCAGTTCGACCGCGCATGTGAAAGCAGTGCAACACGTGCCCCGCGTCGAAGCCAATCGGGGCCTGATGACGCGATCTGCCGACGCTAAAAGTTTCACATTCAACATGGCAAGAAGCACTGCTCTTCTGTGGTGACTGTATACTTCCGGCTCTTTCCTAGTGAAGACAAGATGGTTCTTCAAGCGATTCGATACCAGCCAGGGAGTCTGCAAATCCTCAATCAGCTCAAGCTACCGCATCAAGAAGAATACGACGAGATCAAAACTGCCGAAGATGGCTGGCATGCGATTAAAGATATGCGAACTCGTGGAGCACCGGCCATAGCCATTGTTGCAGCTTTGGCGCTTGCTGTGGAGCTTACGCATTCCACACTGTCGAGTAATGCTGAGGAAGTGGCGGCTTTCATAGTCGAGAAGTTGGACTTTTTGGTCACGAGCAGACCGACTGCTGTTAATCTTGCTGATGCTGCTGGCAAGCTGAAGAAGATTGTGACATCTGCTGCGAAGGAGGGCGGTGCAGGCGGCGCATCCGTTTCCAAGGCCTACTGTGACGCTGCGGCACAAATGCTTGTTGCTGACGTCTCCGACAACGAAGGTATTGGCAAGCATGGAGCTGAATGGATCTCAAAGGCCGCCGGTGGCGGCCAAGTGAGCGTTGTGACACATTGCAACACCGGGTATGAGACAACATCCGATGTGCGATCTTCTGGCTGATTGTGTGAGCAGCTCTCTCGCAACCGCAGGCTACGGGACTGCACTCGGAGTAATCCGTTCTCTTCACGCAAATGGGTCATTGAAGCATGCCTTCTGCACGGAGACTCGGCCGTACAACCAAGGCTCGCGCTTGACGGCGTTCGAGCTGGTGCACGACGACATCCCAGCTACTCTGATCACCGATTCCATGGCATCAGCTCTACTGCGTCTGAAAGGGCCCGAGCAACGCATCGCAGCCATAGTCGTCGGTGCAGACCGCGTGGCAGCAAACGGCGATACTGCGAACAAGATCGGCACATATCAGCTTGCGATCACGGCCAAGTACCACGGAGTCAAGTTCCTGGTCGCTGCTCCACGAACGACAATTGATCTGAGCACAAAATCAGGCGCCGATATTGTGATTGAAGAGCGACCCGGGAAGGAGATGACGTTTGTGAAGGGGCCAAGGTTCGATGGGGTGGACCTTGACCTTAGCCAAGTCGAGGCCGTGAGCATTGCAGCCAAGGGTATTGACGTGTGGAACCCATCATTCGATGTGACGCCCGCAGAGCTGATCGATGGCATTATCACGGAAGTCGGTGTCGTAGAGAAGGATGCTTCAGGAAAGTTTGATCTGACCTTGGCCATGGAGGCTCACCACGAGGGGGTGAAGCCAACGACGGTTGGCGAGCTGTAGGCAGAGCAGCGATGGCTCAGGTTCTTCTTCTCCAAGAGGGGTCGGGGACGATTCGTACCCTCTGAGTGCTTGCCAGTAGATACAGACGAGCGCCGAACTGCCGTGGACCAACTCTAGGCAGCATGCGCAGCATTCGTGTCACTCTGAGTAGCTGCATCATGTCTGGCCTCTCTCGCCCAGAATTCAGTGTCATGCCCTAGGCCTGGAGTGTTCATCCTTCCGACGCCAGCTCATGCTTTGCGTGCTGGATTGCTTCATGCTGAAGACGATGCAGACGGGTCTTTCGCATCCGAGTCCTGCTGCTCTTTTGCCTGCTCGACCGCTCGTTGGTTTTGCTCCGCCTGCTCGAGAAGCGCTTCGATTTTAGCCTCCATCGCGCTGAGCTGGTTCTCGAGTGCGGTCGCTGTCCTCTCGCCTTTGGCTAGCTCTTGGAACGCCTGCATTTCTGTCAGCTCGCTGAGCCGCCTTCCATCACGCACCTCAACACACCTTTGCTAGATCTGCCTCATCCGCGCCGTGGCTACCGTTCGCTGTTGCTTCAGGTTTCTCGGCCATTGTTGCTCAATTGCGCGCTGTATTCCGCCGAGAAACGCGTTACTGATGCAGCGGCGTTAGAGAAGGACGGTCGGCACAATGCAGCTCCGACTGGGCCGCTCCTGCGTACAGTTGACGTCTTGATATGATAAGCAAGGCCGCTTTGTTCGCCGGTGCCTACGAGTCCCCGAGTTGCCTATAGGAGATCGATGAGGATAGATATATTCATTGCAAACTCCTCTCGAGCTCACATATAGATCGAAAAGTGGCGCTCACCCACATGGCGACCAGGACTAGGAACCCAGACATGGGAGCCAATGATCGCGTCGCGGCCTCAGCTTACACAGCCTGTCACGCCATCAGCGACCACACTTCGTCAATTCCACCGCATAACGAGGGCCCACACGATCGCCAGATTCGACGACCTCGTCCTTCTCCTCAGCGCCTGGCTGCGACGTTCAATGACAAAGCATATGATGTCGAGACTTTCGCAAGAGAATCCTCAAAAGAAGAGACAGTCTTGTACCTGGCCTACGGGAGCAACCTAGCATATGAAAAGTTCCAGGATCCCAAGTCAGGCCGTGGGATCAAGCCACTGGCACAGATCAATGTACAAGTGCCGTCTCTTCGGATGACATTTGACTTGCCCGGAATACCATACACCGAACCATGTTTTGCGAACAGTGCTATCAGCGTCGAGAAGGACGATGATACACAAGTAGGACAAGGTGCAGAAGAGACGGCCTTACTGGGTGATCGTGGTCAGAGGCAAGACTACAGGAAGGACAGATGGCACAAAGGGTTGATCGGCGTGGTCTATGAGGTGACTGCTGCGGATTATGCACACATCATTGCCACAGAAGGAGGTGGAGCTTCGTACAAGGACATTCTCGTAGATTGTTATCCACTGGAGAGCGAAGACCCCCGAGCCGCTGTCCCGCAACATCCATCCACGACACCCTTCAAAGCCCATACTCTGTTTGCCCCCGCCGTGCCTGATGGTGAGAAGCCGCCGAAGAATGGAGGCCGCATCCAGCGACCAGACCAAAGCTATGCGCAAGCTTCAGCACGTTACCTGAAGCTCATCACAGATGGAGCTGCGGAATGCGAGATGCCATATGAGTATCAAGACTACTTGCACTCATTACACCCATTCACAATCACGACTGTGCGGCAAAGGATGGGCCAAGTGCTGCTGGCAGCTACGTTTGTGCCAATAGTTCTCTTCCTCTTCACCATCAGCAAGCTGTTTGCAGATAAGCATGGCGTGCTGCCCAACTGGTTCAAAGCGCTGTTGGGCGCACTTTTCAAGGCGACCTGGGTGAGCTACGACCATTTCTTCAAGCCGATCTTTGGGGAAGGCGAGAGGACAATTGGCGATGATGGATCTGATAGGCATTCAAAAGCAGTGACACTGGCGATTGATGTCGAGAAGGCGACGACCGGTAGCAATGGATAAATTCAATCAAAGGCAAGATGTTGTTGCTGCGTGTCGTGC